>LWMK02000251.1:21776-34811 GCA_001693075.2 Taenia saginata | reverse complement strand
CTTCCAAATCACAGCCAACTCTATTTGGCCAAAATATTTCGGGCAATAAAATTGAATGGTATNAATGTTTTTTTTTCTAATAATGTTAGCACTTAAAATTTACATGGCATTACGTTTGCAGCAATCTTTTGTCGATTTTTTCTCGAATCTGCGTTTCTCCTTCCAAATCACAGCCAACTCTATTTGGCCAAAATATTTCGGGCAATAAAATTGAATGGTATAGAAGAAATTTGCTAAATTGAATGCAACTTCTGCAATACAATTATGGAAATGGCAAAGAGGTTGGGTGCATAGGTGCCTTTGTGCCTTTTAGCAGGGAAATCCGATTGCGTTCCCTGGGTAGCATGACCACTGATGCGGCGGTAAGTTAGCTCCAACATTCGCCTTCTCTTGCACCAGTTAAACGCGAAGGCGTACATGCTTGTGTTTATGAACGATCTTATTTCCACAAGCAGAAAAGTTGTGTGTTTAGGGTTCGGTTAGAGTGAAGCAGATGGATTGCCAAACCCACAGGGTGCAGCACAAGTAAATAGACACACAAATCGACCCAGGCAAAGGAGGTGCCTCAAAATCGAAGTGGCTTTGCGACTGTCCACGTTTGTGCTCCATCCAGACACAGCCTTTCACCTTGTTTCACGTGTGCATGTACACTGCCTTTTGCACTGCTCTAGACAATATCCCTCACGAGTGTCTGGCAGCTCTCCCAAGGACGCGTAACAGATAAACTGGTGCGTTACTGTCAGCTAAAGTTGTAACTCTGACATTACAAGTCTTCATTTCCCTTAGTTCCACCAAGATGGATGGCTTACTCACAATCACTGGTAGGGCAGGTGGGATGAAAGCAAGACCAAGTGCTTTCGTGTGGACATTGGGAGATGACGCTGACATCAACCTCATCAGTCCGTTTGGTGTGAGCTTCTACCTCTGCAACCCACCTCAGCTGTCAACAGTGGCGAGTGAAGCGGCCAGTAACACTCAGTTGGTGCCTCATTCACTATTCGTTTATGGAAAATAAAATTGTTGATTTGTGGCAATAGGTTGATCATCTACATCCAGAAGCGTCAACATCAATGGCTGAATCGACTCATGTCTAGAGGCGACTGCCTGTCAACACTCAGATGGCAGTCTAACATGGATTGACCCATGCCTTGGGCTTATGGCGAGACCCATAGCTGAATTGCCTGTCACTCACTGTTTGATGCTAGTATGCTCTTCAAAATATTTTTCATCCAGCATCAAGTTGTCAGCCAACAGATGGGAGTGTGCGAATGACCACAAAAGTATCAACTTAAGCATTCGAAGGTCTTAGTCAATTCCTATGCATTTCACCTACCCACCACCCATTCTCCACACCATCCAAGCCCTCCCTTCAGCCGTGCTTTGTGCCTTAACTCCACTTTGGGACTGTGTAGTTGTCATCTTATTTTAAATTGTTCAACATTCACTCACTCTGACCAACTCCAAGGGTCACTTCAATTGAATCCAACTATGCTACTAATTGCTCAATCTTCCATCGACCTTATAGTCATTCAACCTTCAATGGATCCTAGAATGATGGGCACTTTCATTGAAGCCATCCATCTCCTAGTACGTTTCCAATCCCAGTCGTTACATAGAGCTGCAAAGCCGAGGTTAGTAAACGATGACCCGCATTTCGCAACAGCAGCATATCCCACCATCTTGGTAGCTGGTTGTTAAGGCTACTTTAATTCGCATGGACCATCTCTTCCACTTCATGGACAACACCAATTGAATGAAATGTTTTGCTTCCATTTCAATGTCCTCGCTAACTGTGGGACTTTGAGTTAAAATCCTAAACAGCTGAAAGTGAGCCACAGAGGTGGCAAACAAATTGTTAGCAAGATATTTAGACAGGAGCTGCTTAAAGCAAACTGTAGTATTTTTTTTTACTTTGACTAGCAACTGATCAACACCGTAAGGTATTCCACCGAATCATTCCTAATGAATTCTGGATAATCACATGCTTTGAATTAATTCTCCCAACCATAGCCAAAATGACCCAACTCGCTTACTGCTCACACACAAATCATGCACAGGAGAGAGGAAGAAACTCATAGTCATAATAGCTAACGCAGCCAAGCAGCACAATGCTTGGCTTCGACGTCCTGCAGTGCTCCGACTTTCCCAGTTTGCTGTCCTACTTAACCAAAATCATGTTGAAGACAGCGATTGCGATGAGGCAGTAGAATATTGTCAGTCTGGAGTCATCACATTGGCCCTGCTAAAGAGCTTCATGTATGTTATAAAAGTATCAAAATGGAGTTGTCGCCACTGCTCACACCAGTGCTCGTTCACCGGTGCGTTCACACAGGAGCCTGCATTGACCCTCATTCCTTCGAGTGTGCAGTCGTCAGCTAATGAGAAGAAGGTTACAGCATTGGCAGATGCTGGTTGGATGGCAACAATCGAGTAGATGGCGCGCGCCATAGAGGTGTTCACCGTGATCAATTGCAGCTGATATAAAGGGCAGCTGATATCGTGGAGATCATCTTCATCAGACTAAACGTGTTAACCTTATTCCATTCGACTAAATTATGTCAAGAGGTCCGGTCATTGGTATCGACTTGGGAACGACGTTCTCGTGCGTCGGAGTTTTCAAAGGTGGCAAAATTGAAATTGTAGCCAATGACCAAGGCAATCGCACAACACCAAGTTGTGTTGCCTTTACCAACAGCCAGCACCTCATTGGTGAGGCCGCCAAGAAGCAGGCAGTCAAGAACCTTAGCAACACGGTGTACGACGTGAAGCGTCTCATCGGACGCACTTTCAACGACAAGGCAGTGCAGGATGACATAAGACGTTGGCCCTTCAAGGTGATCAATTCCGGGGGGAGGCCCAAGATTGAGGTGGAGTGCCGCGGTGAGACAGAGCAATTCTTCCCTGAGCAGATCTCCTCCATGGTGCTGTCAAAGATGAAGGAGACAGCAGAAGCGTTCTTGGATGAGAAAGTGACAAACGCTGTTATCACAGTACCAGCCTACTTCAATGACAATCAACGGCAGGCCACAATCGATGCAGGGCAAATGGCAGGCTTAAAAGTGCTACGACTCATCAACGAGCCAACAGCAGCTGCCATTGCATATAGCATGGATAGGCGGATCGACAGACAGCGCAACGTGCTCATCTTTGATTGGGGTGGTGGCACCTTCGACGTGTCCATTCTGTCCATAGAGAATGGGAAGATTGAGGTGAGGGCAGTCAGTGGAGACACGCATCTGGGTGGTGAGGACATCGATTCTCGACTAGTGGACCACTTCGTGGCGATGTTTAAAAAGGAGAACAATGGAAAGGACCTAACGACCAACAAAATTGCAATCAGTCGTCTGAGAAAGAAATGTGAGTCAGCGAAGAGGACACTGAGCTCGGCTGATTGTGCCGACATCGACATTTATTCCTTGTTCGGAGGCATTGATTTCACTGCCACTCTAACAAGGGCCCAGTTTGAGCATTTGTGCTCGGATCTCTTCAGTAGGACAATGGAGGCAGTGAGGACTGCGCTGAATGCCGCGAACATTGAGGAGGCCTACGTTCACGAGATAGTGCTGGTGGGCGGATCGACGCGCATTCCGAAGGTGGAGGAGTTGTTGCAGAACTTCTTCAAAGGGAGAGAAGTGAAGAAGTCTATTAATCCGGACGAGGCAGTAGCGTACGGCGCAGCTCTGTTGGCGGCAAATCTGACTGGTCAGATGGCAGCATCGATGCAGGATTTGGTGTTAGTGGAAGTAACACCGCTCTCATTGGGTGTAAAGGACGCTGTTGGTTTCATGGAAACGATTGTGAAGCGTAACACACCGATCCCAACAAAGCAGACACAGTGTTGGTGTACGGCGAGTGACAATCAAACGGAAGCAGAATTGGCGATATACGAAGGCGAACGTGCGAGGGCGAGTGACAACAACTTGTTGGGCGAGTTCAGGCTGACTGGTCTCCCACCAAGGCCGCGTGGTGAGACTAATGTTGACGTGACCTTCGAAATTGACGCAAACAGCATCCTCCATGTATCGGCGGTAGAAAGGTCGACAGAAAATCAGAACCACATCACGATCACCAAATGCAGAGATCGTCTGTCCGAGGAGGAGATAGAGCAGCTGCTGAAGGATGCGGAGAAGACCAAGCAGCAGGACGAGGAAGAGAGGAGTAGAATGACGGCGATGCATAATTTAGAAGACTATGCCTACAGCATAAAAAGGAAGTTGGAGAAAGGGGAGGTGAAGCAGAAGACTTC
The DNA here is from genome assembly GCA_001693075.2 of Taenia saginata. Lineage (NCBI taxonomy): Eukaryota > Metazoa > Platyhelminthes > Cestoda > Cyclophyllidea > Taeniidae > Taenia > Taenia saginata. Next base: position 30,565 of record LWMK02000251.1, on the reverse strand, counting down.
GGAGGCATATCGAAAGGATGTGTTAGCGAAGTGTGAGGAGACGATCAAGTGGGTGGATAACAATAAAGAGGCAACAAAGGAGAAGTGTGAAGAAATGCAGAAGAAGCTGAAGAGTGAGTGCATGCTTATAGTAGAAATGGCCCTTCTCACTTCGTGAGCATAGAATCGTGGAAGCAAAATGGGCGGTTTTGTAAACCACACCATCCTCCTTCACTTTTACTTTGCAAATCTCGAAAATATGAGACTTGAAAATGTGATCACCCAGATGTTAGTACTCTATTTCCTTGAATCGCCTGTAAATATAAATAAAAGCTTCTTTTACTCATTTAACGACTTTTACTCATCCGCAACCACGTCAACGCAATCCCTCATTGCTTAGACCATAACCTGGCAGATGAATCAGTGCTGGTTCTCGTCTCAGGCTAGGAAACGGGAGTCAACCAATTCTAAGCTGTCTTCTCAGTGCTTTCAAGCAGTCGCCTGTCGACACGAGTTGTTCCAGTCGATGATGCTGACGCCTCCGAATGCAAGGAATCAACTCAGTGCCACAACTTAGCAGTTCCTCCTTTCATGGGCAGATAGCAAATGGGTGGGGATTTGGGCACTTTTTCTCACCTCTCTTTAGTTGTTTGCCCTTGTGGCGAGAGAAGAAACAGGAAAACCGTAAATTGAGGAGGAGGAGGAGGAGGAGGAAGTGATGAAGAGTAGAACTATGACATTTTGTTGCTGCTATTGTTGTCATCATTATTATTACTAGGATTATTAATTCTCCTACCCTGTGGCTAGGGCTTTGCAAGTAGATGTCTCTCCCTCCCTAACTCTCTCTTTCTCTCTCTCCCTGTCAATATTTTACTAGTTTTCAGTTTCAATCGCTTCTTTCTGCTACTGCTGCTGCTGCTGCTGCTAGCAGCCCCTTGGCAGTTGGAGTTTGTCATTCCTGATGTGGGAGAGGTGAGGTGGAACTTGCTCGTGCCTTTTCCTCTTTTCTTTTCTTCTCCTTTCCTTTTTTCCTCTCATCATTTTTAGTTAATCTTCTAAATACGTACACGCACACACACACACACACACACACACACAGAGGACCACCAATTTTTGTACTTTTCCAACGCCTCCCTTCTCCCTCCCTCCCTCCCTCCCTCTTTCGTCCCAACCTACAGGCCCACCGCCAACCTCGGTGCTCCTCGCATCGATCGGCCTTGAGTGCACTCATCACTGAGAGAGTGCACGCGTGAGAGAGACAGGAGGGGGGAAGGGAGGGGAGGGGAGGGTAATGCAGACGGCCTGACAGGAAGACAGGGGAGGAGTTGAGTTTTCATGGGTAAAAATAGTTCCAGGGTCTGTCTAGTAGGCCCAAATGGTTAGTGCTCTCTTTAGGGTTGTCCCCCTCCCCCTCCCCCTCCTGACCTCATCCTCTCTTCAACCCCTTTGTTGGACAACTTGACATTGACGTCTGCCCCTCAATACAACGTCTAGACATTGTGGGAACCCCTTTTTTTACTTGGCACTCCAGTGACATGATGGCGATGTTGTGGTCGGTCTCTTCCCCTCCCCCTCTCCCTCTCGCTCTCCCTCTCCCCACCATCGCCACTCGCTCGCTCGCTAGGATGTCTGGATAGGACAACGAGACAACTTTTTTTTATCTCAACGACCTTTGTGTACGCTTTGTGCCTTTTCTTCTCTTTACCGGTCCCATGGTCTTTTCGAGGCACTAAATGAGTGAGTGAGTGAGTGAGAGTGAGTGAGTGAGCGGGTGAGTGGGTCGTGGAGATGAGGACGTAAAAGTGGACATAGGCATTCACCCAGCTCGTATTTCCTGTTGCTATTTTGTGCATTGTTTCTCCTCTCGTCTCGATGCGACCACAATAAACCCCACCGTTGCTGTTGTTGTTGTCGTTGTTCTTGATGATGCCTAGCTATCTATCCCTACTAGCATTAATATTATTACTGTTATTATGAGTTCATGAGGAGGAGGAGGAGGAGGAGGCGAGAAAGAATACATGTATAGGTAGGAGACAGAGGGAAGACAAGCGGGAGGGCAGGAAGGAGGGGAGAGGATTAGCTGTTGGGGACTTGTGCTGAGTTCTCAAATCTCCCTCTTCTTTTTTCTCTCTTTCCTTTTCCTTTTCCAGCCAAGTGCGGGAAGAGGGCGGCACATTAGCCGTTGTGATTGTGTGTGTGTGTGTGTGTGTGTGTGTATGTGAGATTGTTTCTTTTCTCGGTCAGCAAGTAGGTGGGCAGGCAGGTAGAGAGGCAGGCGGAGATGACTAATGCACACAACGCAGGCACAACAGCAGTTGTCGGCATCATCGATTCAATGATCCATCGATCCATTGATTCATCGACCGCCCGATCGACCGACCGACCAATCAAATGAGTGCTCAGTGTAAATGGGTCGGTAATGAGGCCCCAATCTAGGCCATTCACACACTCACTCACTCACTCACTCACTCACTCACTCACTCACTCACTCACTCACCCACTCACTCACTCACTCACTCAACCGTTTGTCGAAATTGACGTTGATCTCTGTGTGCGTGCAAGTGAGTGGATGGAATGGAATAGTCGGGAAAAAGAGGAGAAGTGGCAGCAACAGCAGCGGTAGCAGCGTGGTTGCTAAGATTAGGACAGATAGCAGGTACCAAGATGAGCAGACTGTGGGCATTACGGAACCACCTCGGCAAGAACTGCTTTGAATGAGAGGTTACACACGCGTAGACACATGGAGGAAGAAATATTGCTTAGTGCCCAAGCCTATGCTGCTGTATCTTTTCGGCTCCTTCTTCTTCTTCGTCATCTCCTTCCCTTTTTCTTTTTTTTCTTCTTAGCAGGAATGGACCCCTCTCTGCACTATCTCCTCCGACGGCATTTGGTGGCAATCCGCGGTTTGTGAACAATCTCTCTCTCTCTCTCTCTCTTTTCCTGCCCCTCCTCCTCCTTCTCCTTCTCCTCCTCCTCCTCCTCACCATCCTCGCCATTGACTTGCGAAAGCGAATGCTCTCATTTGAACACTAACGCCCTTCTCAGCTATTCTCTTCACCAATTATTTTTGCGATAAAGAAGAGGAAATAAAAGAATCTGATCTGATCTGCCAGACCTGCATTACACCAGGGGAGCACACAGCCACGCCTTGATGTGTGTCAACTTGCACATAACAACGCTAGGCTGGTGGGATGAGTAGGAGTTGGGGCAGTAAGCTACGTGATTTGAGGTGTGGAGGTGAAGCGTCGAAAAATATGCAAAGAAGTGCTGGAATAATAGGGAGAATAATAGGATAATGATAATGATGCACGAGATTAATCGATCGAAGTAGTTGTAGTTGGATGCTCGAATGCTGCAACGGCGCAAAAGCCAGGCAGAGTGGAGACACGCAGCTCAGTTGTTGTAAAGCCTCAGAATCTCATTCCCTTTCCATTACTCTTGACATGTTGCGAAGTGATGGGTGTTCTCGCCTGCCTTATCAATTCACCACCAGCGTTGGATAGGCGCTCCGACTACTCCTCCTCTGCTTGACCTTATTATTATTATTATTATTATTCTTCGCCGCCGCCGCCGCCGCCGTCGCTAGAACTCAGCCTGAGGCCCGTAGCCCTACCACTACTACCGCTGCTGCTATAAACAAGTAACTTGTGAGCCCGCCCAGTTGGCAAAACACCATTTCAGTAGTCACCACATTCCACCTTTAAGTTCAAACGTAGAAATTGGCAGCCTGCCTAGTTCTTCCTCCTCCTTCTCACAGGCAACCGGCAATTTGACACAAGATAGGGCTGCACTCAACACCTTCTCTCCAAATCTATTCCCAGCCCACTTGTTTGCGTCCACTCCACCAAGTACTCATGGCCACCAGGCCTCATCGCTAGTACCTCAGCAAACAGGACCCAAATAACACCGAATTCATGCTGGAGGAGGCACTTACCTAAGCAAACTAGACGGCGTCCTTCCAAAGGCAAAAAAATCATCATCACTGCATCCATTACAGGCTGTTTTGCCTAAATAATCACGCTGACTGCAGTCACTTACAGTGACCAGTCAATCTCCTCCTCTCAGAAACCGGGACACACAACCGCCTCTCATCACTTTTATTGCCCTGAATACAAACAACAGGCTCATCAACAATGATATGGTCATTTGGAACGCACGACGCGCATATACGTGCCGCCAGTTGACGAGGAAAGAAGGACAAAGTCCCACTAACGCGTAGAAACCGTGGCTTCAGCAGGCTCAATCAATTCCCACAAACGCCAACGCATCCACCAACACCACACCACCTGAAGGAGAACGCATAGATTCATTCTTCCAGCATATGAAAGCACCACGCATATGTCTATATCTCAAAACAGATGCATAAAATAAAAAGAGCATATGCGTGCTCCCAACTTGCCTTATAATTTGAGTCCTTTTCAACTTCTACTGCAATAGCCTCGAATTGACCGTTCTTCCCACGCATTCATGCATACACCCATTCATCGACTGCAACTCAACTCAAGTCGTATTAACCTCCACCGACACTATAACCATTCATTTTTCTCACTATCCCACGCACCGAGGTGAGAAGACATCCACTCTTCACATTCATTGGCACTCCATTTGAATGAGAGGAAACGCATCGAAAAGCACCTATTCCTGAAAGAGAAGGAATAAGTCTATGCCTCCAGTGTGGGAAAGCACCATAAACTATCACAAAATGGATGCACAAGATTACAACTATATGCATACAATGCCAACTAACCTCTCAGTAGACGTGATTTTCGCCTTCTACTGCGGTGGCATCCGGTCGACAGTCTTCTTACACATTCATCCATTCATCCACCCACCCACCCACTCACTTGAATACGAACGTGCATAGACGTCGAAGTCACCTGCCTTTACTGCTATCTTGAGTGGAGAAAGAAAAAACACTCACTTTTTGATGATTGTTGGCCCCTAACCGCCAGTAGAACCGGCCAAGTTAATTAGCAGAATAGAAACAGCTACTTGCGCAGTAGGACACACCAAACACAAATTCTCACACGACCTTAGGTTCATCATTGACACGGTTAATTGAGACGAGAGAACAATAAAGGATTGCCATAGAAAAACACCACGAAAAAATCAAGGCTACAGTAAAGCGTGTGCCAACGTTCCTTTCAACAGTCCCAATAAATCAACTTTGCCACAACCAACAAGTTTGGAAATAAGTGCAATATACTACTAAACTGTGCACTGAACCTTTGTAAAATTATTTCAATTGCACATAGTTTTTATTATCAATTCCTAAAACATTAGTTTTAGGTGTAATACTTTGTTTGCTATCTTGAGTGATTGGTGGCCCCTAACCGCCAGTAGATCTGGCCAAGTTAATTAACAGAAGAGAAACAGCTACACGACCTTAGGGTCTTCATTGACACGGTTAATTGGGACGAGAGGACAATAGGGAATTGTCATGGAAAAATCCTAAGAAAAAATCAAGGCTACACTAAAACGTGTGCCAAAGTTCCTTTCAAGAGTCACGGTAAATCAACTTTGCCACAAAAATCAAGTTTGAAAATATGTGCAATGTACTGCTAATCTGTACTGTAATACTTTGTTTGTTCGAACTACCGGTTTAGGTCACTTGGGTGGCCATCTTGTTCTAGCCGGTTGGTCGGCCTCCGGGCCGTGCCAACAGCCCCCAAGCCCTCTGTTCCCGGAATATATATATTCTGCCCTAGTACTGCGCCTTCTTTTACCTTAAAGGGAGCCTCGGGACGCTACATTGGTAGCAGCGGAAAGCGGACCCGACTTTGACGGATTTTATCCTGCTCCATGCCGCTTCTGGCAAACGTCGGCGTTGTGAAAGAAGTACATGTGCTACGGAGGGGAGAACCTTTGGTATCTCGTAACAGAAGGGTTGAGATCGACGTTCATCTTCGACATCTCCCTCGCCCTCGTGTTCGACAGGGAAGCTATTAACAACTGAAGCGACACTAGCCGTGGACTCCAAGCCCAGAGGAGGGCCAAGAGGCGCGCATTTGCTGCACTGAGTGCTACGCGGAATTGATGGCACTACAGGAACACATGCGTTCGAACCTCGACGACTGGGGTGGTTAGCTCGTGGGTGCTTCTCGCAGCACTGATTACGTTGTGATGGCTGACACGGGAGGCGGACGAAGGGGAGCGTCGGGGACGACGCTCGTAAGAAGAGAGGGGCTGTGTAATACTTTGTTTGTTCGAACTACCGGTTTAGGTGACTTGGGTGGCTATCTTGTTCTAGCCGGTTGGTCGGCCTCCGGGCCGTGCCAACAGCCCCCAAGTCTTCTGTTCCCCGGAATGTATATATTCTGCCCTAGTACTGCGCCTTCGTTTACCTTAAGGGGAGCCTCGGGACGCTACATAGGCGTTTTTATTTCCCTGTTATTTGTCGCTAATTTCCTCACTTACGCCTACTAAGTAATTCATTTCATTTGCAAATTTGCTCCTCAAATTTAATGTTGATTACAAAAAATTGTAGCGTTTGCGGCAACTTTGTCTTTTTCAAAAATAGGCAAAAATCAAAAGTTCGTTTTTGTTAGTTTTGGCTTCTTAGCTGCTATTAGGGGAGTAGATTTTTTCCCCTTATACGCTCACATTCTCGAGTAGACACAGAGGCTTATTAATGCGGCTTAAGGCGCTCGCTTTCCCAATATACTGCCTATCCACGTAATTATTTGGTGCTTTGTTATTGGTATTAGTTTATTAGTTGCTAATAAATCTTTTAGGTGTCGGCGGGCTCCCTTTATGCGCCTAATCGCTACGGTGGAGGCAAATACTTCAGAATGTGACCGTTGAGACTGTTTTTTTGCAGACGTTTGGGTCTAGTCGCGCTCAGTTGTTGGTATATGATACCTTGGGCGATGAGGTATGGTTATTCTGACAGTTTATTAGTTATGTGGCCTTTTGGTGACGACGGACTCTGATTAATGAGTGTTTATTTTGTGGAGAAGGGTTTTAACTGTACCAAGCGCTTAGCGCCTGCGCATTATTTTCGCTAATAGGCATTCATTACATGCCTTATTTTGTATTTTCTTTGTCTATATAATTCATTGTCTACATAATCGCTAGATAAGACATTAGAGGAGGTGGAGAAGGAGGTGGAGGAGGAAGAGCTTCAGCTGCTGCCAAAATGTTTGTGTTTTGTGAGCGAGAATGGATGCATTATGAGGAGGCGGCGCTAGTTGCGAATCTCGCCTTCGCTATGGCTTGGCGTATTTGCCAGGTAAGATTGGATCGCAATTAGTGAGTTGTTGGTGTCTTCTCTGTGCAGCGATTGATAGATAGATTCGATGTGGGTTTCTTTATGGGTGGAAACATGTTTTTAGCTTTCGTGCGCAGGTCTTTTCGCATTTCTTCGCAGTGTAAGGTGCGCCAGTTGCGGTTTATAGTTACTGTTGTTGTCGTTAGGTCCCCTAAATGTCGACTGGCTACTTTTCTACACCCACATGCTAGTGTAGGGGCGAAGGCCACCTACACTATGTGACCGTTGAGAGGTTTTGATTTCCCACCGCGAGGCCGACTCGCGTACATTTTCCACTGCATAGTGGTTGGGGCGAGAAATGGCGATTGCTTTGGCATTTCGTCGATTGGGTTAGTAGGATTTAATTTTGTTAAGACATGTTTTAGTTGTATTGAGCGCTTGGTGCCGAATCGCTATTTTTATGCTTATAATTATACCTCACATTTTCATGTCTCATTATTGTTATCATTTTTATTTATTTCATTTTCTTTCCATGTTGAGATGCTAGAATAGGGGCTGAAGAGGTAGGCGCGGTTCTCGTGGGACTTCTTCTTCGCCTTCTTCGCCCTCTTCGACTTCTTCGCCTTCGTCCTCGCCTTGGTCTTCGCCCTCGTCTTCGTCTCCCTCTTTTGCCAAGAAGGGCGACATTGTCTGACCTCGCTGTCTCTTCGTGCGTTCCTCGGTTAGGATTGGCTCCCTGTAAATAAGTTGTTGTTGCTGTTGTTGTCTTTCCTGCGTAACAGTGCATCCGATGTGTAATGTGATTTTAGGTGGGCATGTGTTTAGCACTTATCCGTGTGGGGGGAGGTCTTTTCGCACTTTGCGTGTGTGTGTGTGTGTGTGTGGAAGGTGTGTCAGTTGCCTTGCTATGATAGCCGTAGCGGGAGTGGACGAGGCGTTGGAAACTTAGTCATTGCTGTGCTCATGGGCTCGGAGGGACGGTTATTATGGTTTGTACTGGTGTGTTCATTGCGAGAGGTGTTGTGTAGGGTCTCAGCTCCGACGGTGTCGGTTGGTGTGTGTGAGTGAGGTGAAGGCGGGATCGGGGCGGGTAGGTTTTGGCGTAGGTCTCTGCGTGGACTGTGCCCTGTAGCCGACCTGAGTGTTGGCTTGTTGAGGCGTTTTTGTCTTCTCTCGGTGGTTGTGTCTGCGGGCGTTAGTCTCGTAGGGCGTTGGACATTTGCGCATCGTTCTGTCCATTGTTATTTTATTACTTTTCGTCTTCGGATTCTGCGGGCTTACCGTGCCACTGGTACCACTGGCGGTGGGTGTTGTACAGCGTGTACTTGATGTTCAAATGCTTACCTTGTGGAGTGGAGTAGGTCAAGGACTTCTAGTGTGGTGGCGGTCTGTACGTTTTGGTTTCCAGCTATGCTGTCTACCCACGTCCACTCTTCCATAGCCACACCACTTGAGGCTATGAATTGCGATTGTCTTGGCAGTTGTAGATGTGATTCATTCTTTTAACGAGCGACGATGGACTTCGAATAGTGAGACGTGATTTGGTTACGAAGATTCCTAACCTTCCTACGTGGTGGGTATTTATTTATTTGTTTGATGT
>LWMK02000251.1:2896-18216 GCA_001693075.2 Taenia saginata | reverse complement strand
CATTCATTCATTCATTCATTCATTCATTCATTCATTCATTCATTCCAATTGCACCTCCCCACTACTAAGTGCCTATTCTATTTGTGGATGCTTGTTTTTCCGTTCCCTTGCTATGCACTTTCACGCTGGCGGTGTGAAAAACTTGGGTCGGTTAGTTGGGATTGCTGCGGTGGTTGGAAGTGCAATTCTCGATGGTGTGTTGGCCGTCCTCCCAGCGTAGCAGTGTATGAGGTCTGACCGCAGCAACTGCGGGAACGTGGGCACAGTTTCGGTGTGTTTTGGTGTTTATTAGTTTGCTCAACCCAGAGGCAAAGGATTGGCCACTGGGTAAACTCGGAAGTGTTTTACGGGAAGGCTGTAGTGGTAGTGGTAGACTTCTGTGGATTACGACTGCCAGTGGAGGAGGTGGGGAGGAGGTTTTGTTTTCCGACCGCGAGGCCCCTACTCGCGTTCACTTCCCACTGTATAATGCTTGAGGCGAGAAATGGCAACTGTTTTGACAATTTGTCAAGTGGTTTGCTTGCCCTTTTGACGGTGCATTTGGAATAGTGGGACTGAATTTTGCTGAGAAGTGTTTTTACTTTACCGAGTGCTTGGTGCCCATTCGCTATTTTCTTGCCAATAGTTAGTTAGTATTGGGACGCGATGTCGTTGGGAAGAAAGACTTCCAGCCCTACCATGTGCTCGGCATTTATGTGACCTATGTATGTATGTATGCATGCATATGTCTGCCCCCCTCTTTACCTCCCCATATATGGATATAGTAGTTGAAGTAAACGTTAAGTAGACGACTGCGGTTGCCGCCGAGTCTTTGTGTTGTGCGTTCGCACTGACTATTGACGCCGATGGCCGATGGGTGGGGAGTAGCGAAGTCTACTTTCCATTGAGAAGACTTGCAATTCGACAGCCCCACTTACTGGGCGTGAAGGCTGAATGGAATGACGATTGTGAGGAGGAGGAGGAGGAGGAGGAGGAGGAGGACGCGCTCTCCTCCTCCGCTTGCGATGCCTAGTCACGTTTACTCTCACTGCGCTATATATACCCGTGACAGTGGCTTCCCTTCCCAGCTGCTCTTCTTGTCTATGTCACCAGTACAATTTCTGTGTGAAATAGACGTGTCTTCTGCCGCATCACTGCTACTATGTCTCCTGCCTGTCGTTTTCGTGGGTTAAGCAAATGGGCTTACAAATGCACCTGCCTTATCTTCGACTCCAACATGGCTCGGTTATTCGCAGATAAAGACAGCCTCGGCATTGTTGTGACCATCCCTCGTGAATGGTTATCAGTAGAATGCTCCGCTGCCTGTTGGTGCGAGGAGTGACCTGTACTGGTAAGAACTGTTCCTGACGAATTTTGACTATTTAACGAACTACTTCAAGAGGTCACAATGGATTGGATTATTCCTTCGCTTAAGTCGCATTTTGTCCTCTTGACGACACCTGCTAAGCCCTAAGAAGCGCAACAATCAAATGGCATGCATCGTTCTCCTGCATCGTTCTCCTCTCTCTCTTTTCCCCTTATCAGCCGCATCAAAAGAACAACGAGCTGCAGCATCACACCTTCATTACTGGAAAAGCATTCTTCCCGGTATAGCCAGGATAATGAAGTTAAAGTAGAACCGCAGCAAAGAAATGGATCGGAGCAATAAGTAGTAACACAATTTGGAAATAAGTAAATGTTTTGGGCACGCAAGAGGAGTGTTCAAAAGCTTCTTACCACATGTTTTGCGCCAAATTCGTTTTATTTAATCACGAGTGTGCTGATGGAGAAAGTAGATGGCAGTGCGACCTCCCGCCCGCCACCGTTCCTTGCACCCACTCTCTCCGCTGAACCTCTGCAAAGTTCACGAGCGGTTCTTTTGAGACAAAAGAAAGGTGGATAGTATTGGCCTTGTCTTGCAATTGTGCCATTAGGAACTAATACACAATCAGCAGTGAATTAGGTGATCTTGCACTCGAATAAGCAGTTGCGATTCCTAGTGACCAATCCACGCACAGCAAACCGCATGATGGGTTCAGGCTACTACCATCAGTCCATTAAAATGACCACGTCTTTGTTTGCTTCTATGGGTTTAAACATCTACATCTACAGCACGAGCCACAAAAATCAATCGTCCTTGGCTAATAAGGGTTTAGTGTCACACACGTGTGACGCAGTGAATTAATTGACTATTACAAGTGACAGCTACCCTTAATGGCAAAAATAGTCTAATATTATCACAGGAAAACATTTTTAGTAGCTGCTTAAAAGCTAGTGTTGGGCTGCATTAACCACGGGTTGAAGCACAAATATGTGAAGATATTAGTTATACCACTATGCGTACAAAGTTTCTGTGGCTGCTAAAAATGTCCTTATGAAAATATAGTGGATGATGAATGTTGACAGATGTCTTGGACCCATTGAAGGGTAAATGGCACCAAGTTGGATTAAAATTTCGAAATTAGCATAGTTGTGCTTACAAGGCGATTTACTTTTAAAGCCCACAGAACTGCTTAAGTGAGTAGGATGGTAGAGTGAATGACTGGATCCTTACTGCGAAAACGACCGAGAATGCGTAATGGGTCGGAGAACGATGCGACAGACAGCAATGCATCAACTCGGAGTGGAATAGAGGAAATCAAAATTGCGATGGATAGGGATATGGAATTGCGGATAAATACGTACGATTGTGGAGAGGAAAATAAGGGATGGGAAAAGAATTCACAATCAACAGTGAGATAACTGCATTCACAAGTGCTTTGACAGTCAAAAGATGGCTCTAAGCATGCGCCATGAGGCAGTAGCCAGGCGACTGCTGCTGCCANTTACGATGGATAGGGATGTGGGATTGCGGATAAATACGTACGATTGTGGAGAGGAAAATAAGGGATGGGAAAAGAATTCACAATCAGCAGTGAGATAACTGCATTCACAAGTGCTTTGACAGTCGAAAGATGGCTCTAAGCATGCGCCATGAGGCAGTAGCCAGGCGACTGCTGCTGCCAGTGATAGGAATTCTACCGCTCGTCTCATTTGCCATCACCAAACCATCCAATTCTTTCCCAGTTAAGCAAGAGGAGTAGTGCTACTAACAAGACATAGAGTAGCAGCACAATTCTGATGGAACGTAGCATATTGTTGTAAAAATTTTGCTTGATTCATTTCAGTTGCTCCACCCAAACGCATTTACTAACGCCTTGACTCTACTTAGTTGGCACTGCTTAGCCAATCGACGCGCACCTCGTATGGTGCGTCCTCCTACCTTTCATCGACCCTTCGGTGGTACCACCAAACTCGGGTGTGACGAAGGCGTCTTTGAGTACACCTGCTTGGCCTTGACGACTGTGATTGAGTTGTGAGCTGCGCCAATCACACAGCGCGTGCCTGTTTGGTGGTCCTCATCCAACCAGGATTTGCCACAGCTACGTGTCTCTACTCATTCTTTGGCGACTGCACACTCGAGGGAGTGAAACACACCGCGGACTCTGGTGTGAACAGGCTTGTAGATGAGCCCTGTCGGGAGCAGAGGCGACAACTCCATATTGGTGGGAGATTAACACAAATGACACACTGTAGAATCGTCAGTGTAGTGCCTTCTGACTGACAATACTCTGGTGCCTGTATGAACTAAGTGCTGTGTTGGGAATGTTCTGTCCAGCATATATTACCTGTTCATCACCTTGGCTGTCAAGGAATTAAATTTGTAAAATTGCACAAGCCTCTACAGGTGTTCATCTTTGACATGGGTGGAACAAGGACTAGTAGAATCAGGGTTTCATGCCTCGATGTGCCATCCTTAGTCTTGTGGTCGTTGGTTATTTGGTCGAGTCGAATGTCTAAACGACGACGTTCAGTAGACAGGATCGCATTCACAGAAGTGTCAACTCATCTGAATGTCATAGCCCTGATTGCAAATAGCCTAAATTCATGGCGGAAGATGTGGAAGGAGACGTCTTTGTTACTAGAATGTAAGTGAGTCAACGCCTAGGTGTGACGTGGGTGTATGGGTCTATTGGCGAGGTGGTGACCAGTGAATAGAGAATTGTGCAATGCATTCGCCTTTACTTTTAAGCCCCAATCTTTCGTGCAGCCTTTTGTCCTACCTAACTAAAAGGTCTCGCAGCCGTAGATCTCTTGAGTTATGGCACCAGTGGAACCCTCCTAACAATCCTAACAATGTAAATTATACCACTACAAAGCTAAACATTCACTTCCAACTTAGTTGCCGAAAATGGAATTGATCGGAGTGAAAGAAGGCTCAGAGAGTCGAATCCCGTGTTGCGAGAACCTTCCAAGCACCAATTATTTGAACAATGTAAATTATACCACTACAAAGCTAAACATTCACTTCCAACTTAGTTGCCGAAAATGGAATTGATCCGAGTGAAAAAAGGCTCAGAGAGTCGAATCCCGTGTTGCGAGAACATTCCAAGCACCAATTATTTGAACAGACCCGCATTGTTGGAGATTCACTGGTGGTTGCCTGTTCTCATGAACTGAAAACTAGAAGCTCTGCCTCGACCCTCATCGTGTGGTTTTAGTGTCTTTTTTTTAATTCAAGGATGTGGTAAATTTTGTTACTCACTTTCAACAAGTCGACGTCACAACTCTTTCATCGATGAGAAGGCAGTGGAATGAACGCCTTGCGAGTGTTGTGTGAGGACGAGAGAGTTCAGTTGGGTGCACCTGAATGACTGCGAGTACCGTGTATCAGCAATGAGTATGGTGTAGGCAATTCCATCGACACAATCAATTTGGGACGCACTATTCTAGCTTGAGGCGATGGACTAGGTGGGATAGGAGTCATTGAAGTGTCGCAGCATGACCACGCCCTTCACTCCTATTCGGCTTCCTCTACTGCAGCGCATTGATTAACTCGCAGCCTTGAGCTCTTGCCATATTAGCTGCCTTCTGGGCCACATTAGTAGTATCAGGCTCTACGTTGTGTGTCGAACAGTGCCTTCCATCATCGTTGAGGTAGGTAAGGGCAACGATGGCCCCAACAGGTGCAAAGCACTAGTGCCCGGTTGTGCGGTTCGTTAGGGACAGTCTGCCGGAACCAAATAGCAGCAACACAGAGCACTTGCTGAGGGTGGCCTCTGCCAGCACCTATAATTAAACTATATTGATGCTGAGGATAAATACTTTAAGCATTGTCATTGTCAGTTTTGTCGCTGCTCTCCTTCCATATGCTTCTACTTCTCTGGTTTTTCGCTAGAATGCAGTTAGGTCGGAAAATTTCGCATGCTTTAACAAAACGCATTAGCAGATGAGTGTGGTGACTGCTGACGCAGGTCCTCCAAATGGGTGGCTCCACTTTGCCAATTAACACGCTCCTCGTGTGGTACCCACTCCTACCCTTCATCAGCTCTTAAGTGGCTCCACCCGAGTCGGTTTTGACAGAGGCGTCTTTGAAATAGGGACGCCTCCTAATCACATTTACTTCGACGTCTTCGCCCGTTGGCGTATGACCCTCGTCATTGTGTAATGAGCAGTGCCAATCACATAACTCGTAGTGCCACAGAGTTAATATTCACTGCGAATTGTTTTTTTCTAATAATGTTAGCACTTGAAATTTACATGACATCATGTTTTGCTCGACGAGGCTGTAAACTCGATGGCGAACAAATGTTGAGTCTTGCGCAATCCTAAGACAGTACACTCTCAGCAATCATTTGCCGATTTTTTCTCGAATCTCTGTTTCTTTTCCAAATCACAGCCAACTCTATTTGGCCAAAATATTCCGCCTATTTTTTCTCGAATCTCTGTTTCTTTTCCAAATCAAAGCCAACTCTATTTTGCCAAAATATTCCGAGGAATAAAATCGAATGATGCAGAAGAAATTTGCTAAATTGAATACAACTTCTGCAATACAACCATGGAAATGGCAAAGAAGTTGGGTGCATAGGTGCCTTTGTGCCTTTTAGCAGGGAAATCTGATTGCGTTCCCTAGGTGGCATGGCCACTGATGCGGCGATAAGTTTGCTCCAACATTCGCCTTCTCTTGCACCACTTAAGCGGGAAGGCGTGAACACATGCGTTTGTGAACAATCTTATTTCCACAAGCAGGGAAATCGTGTGTTTTAGGTTCGGTTAGGGTAAAGCAGATGGATTGCCAAACCCACAGGGCGCAGTACAAGTAAATAGCCACACACATCGACCCAGGCAAAGGCGGTGCCTCAACACTGACGTGGCTTTATAAATGTCCACATTTGTGCTCCATCCAGACACAGCCTTTCGCCTTGTTTCACGTGTGCATGTACACTGCCTTTTGCACTACTCTAAACAATATCCCTCACGAGTGTCTGGCAGCTCTCTCAGGGACGCGTAACAGATAAACTGGTGCGTTGCTGTCAGTTAAAGTTGTAACTCTGACATTACAAGTCTTCATTTCCCTTAGTTCCATCAAGATGGATGGCTCACTCACAATCACTGGTAGGGTAGGTGGGATGAAGGTAAGGCCAAGTGCTTTCGTGTGGACATTGGGAGATGACACTGACATCAACCTCATCAGTCAGTTTGGTGTGAGCTTCTACCTCTGCAACCCACTTCAGCTGTCAACAGTGGCGAGCGAAGTGGGTAGCACTGCCCTTGTGCATCCCTCCCTGAATGGTCCACGTGATCATTTACTGCTAGGAGGGGAAAGGCAATCAGTTGCTGGAGTTCGGCACTGCTGAATTTCCCCGGACACTCAAGCATACAATTGGACTGCCTTTCTACCCAACTGCCAACTACTTATGGACCCACTGAGATGCCTGTGAAACACTCCTTCGCGTTGTGGAATAAGTTTCTGGCGACCAGGCAAACTCATGCCCAAATCGAAGCAATCGGTGACGGCGAATTCTACTTATGGACCACATATGGCCTGAATTACCGCAAGGGCATAGTCTACGGTAGATAAGATGGTAGCCAAGCTGTACCCTTTCTGTGCAACGGAATGTGTCAGCGTGGGTTGTCCCTAAGGCGGGCATGCGTTGTTTGTTTATTTCTGAACCACAGACGATGATCAGGAATAAGAGCTTCACACCCGACTAGGCAATCACCTCTCCCCTCAGGTAGAATACGAGCAATTTGCACCCATAATTACTTCTACGTCCTCCTCACTCTTTCACCCTCCCGATTCACAGACTTGATGTGGTGCCCGAATGAAGCCACTGTCTCCAAATACAAACACAATACAGGTGCAACCACTGTGCTGAAGCGCCTCTTAGATAAAGGAATCCGTGATGCAGCGCTCTTGAAGATTTTTTATGTCATGCAAAGCGAATTTTTATCCATTTGTCTTTCATTATGTTGCCCAGTAAAAGTGGCTCAAGCACAGACATTGGCTAGATACAAGGGTGGCATGCGAAAACGTTGGCGCAGGAAGGTTAAACTGATGGCAACTTAGACGATATCGAATGCAGCACTCTGGCGGAGGACGACCTAAAGAAATATCAGAAATGAGGAGGATTCCAACGATGTAGAGATTGCGCGTGCCCTGTAGTACGCACAAAGCTCCAAGTTCTATTCTACCGGGAGAACTTGGTTCAAATGCATGCAAAGTAGCTCTGTCCTTGCAAAAGTGGCAGCCACGGCGGTGCTGTTTATGGCCTTCTGGTTTGTCACATGAATTGTCCAGGTCAAATTGGATGGCAAGATTGCCATCATCGATGTGTGTGGTGGCTTGACGAAAGAACAAGCGCTTTAGTGCTGTCATGGAAAGATGGCAATGGTATAACCCTGTTCAGGAAGTTTGGGGTGGGCTTCTACCTGGCCTTACCCCATCGCTATCAGCCTGCAACCCAGCGCCGATTCCAACGATTACTTGCAAAGCGGGTGGTAACCATCACTCAGTGACCCATTCGCTCCTCGTCCATGGAATTGGGAGCTTTTGGAGCGATTCAACTCAACTGATGGGTGACTCCCGGTTGAAGGCCACGCTTTTGACTTTCTTACCTGTTACATGAACTATGCCCACCAAGTTGGATGGCACGCTCGCAATCATCGCTGAGAGTGATAGCAGCGACATGGAATTTTCGCACCTTAGAGTAGACAAATCAGTGCAACGATCATGAGTGAATGGCGTTTGTGGAGCAGCAAATTAAAGTAGAATATAATTGCAGGTCACATAATATGCTCTCAGACCCATCTCAGAGCACGTAAAAATAAATGCATAAACGAATTTAAGAAGTCTCGTCGAGGGGGTAGAAGTGGAGTTAAAACGAGAGACCAGTCTACTCCAATGTGCTCTGCTGAAATCTCTCCTTGAAAATAGCTAAAGGAGGGACGCGTACACGTCGCATCGGTACAGGTCACTCCTTGCACACCCAAAACACTTTCCGAAGTAACATACCATCCACTACCTGCTGTCTCAAGTTCATAAATGCCAAGCATTCAGAATCTCCACCTTGGTGGTTTCAAGCTACACTTTACGTCTCCACAGTGGCACCTTCAATGGCGAGCCTTGTAGAAGAACCAACAGTGCGATCGAAACTTCGCCACCACAACTTGTCGCTGCTTGACCGTGTTTGCCTTGCGCATGAAGTGCCCGACTCCAGTGAATGAGGTACAGGATAGATGCGTGCGTAGGGCCATCAGCCGCGTGGGACAGGTGTGTGAAAAGGCAAAGAGAGATGGCGGGTTCGGTACAGCGTCGGCGTTTTAGGCCATCGACTTCAGTGTCGCACTCACATAAGCTCGGACCTCTCACCCATCTAAGCATTGTGCTTTGCCTAGGCCACTGTCTTCATGCGCCTGACGATGGGGTCCTGACTATCACCGAGTTCATGGCCTGCGGTTCTCCTCGAGACTACCGCAAGCATCAGAGCAATGCATGCTCTACTTCATTGGGCACATTTGTCTTGCTGATCATGTCAGAGTCTACTATCGCTCTCTATCCTTCCTCGTTTTCGCTTCTCTCTGCACCAGACCATCGCTCACGAAANACGAAAGGACAAGTGGCAATATAAACCATGCAATTAAGAATAAAACATCTAATTGCGCGGAGTCCAATTTCTAACTTCACAAGCAACTTTTATTCCTTGTTTACATGCTAATGGAGGCAGAATGCCATTCATTGATGAGGTAAAGCAGCCCCTTTTAGATCAGGCTTGGAGCATGCTTCCAACGCAGTCCATTTTACTCAATGCGACTTTCACTTGTCCCGGCTTGCCATCATTGGCCGGATTTTCCAAGCACATCTATAAACCGCTCGATTGAAGCTGCCTTGCCGTCTCACCTGCAGTACAGTTAGCTGTCACAACGGCTAGAGAGGCCAAAGCTAGTCATTTATGACACAGACGCTGATTATTTGTTAGTAGCAGGTGGTACGTACAATCGATTATTTCAGTTCAATAGAGTTGGTGCTAAATAGATCTTTCACATTGTGCCAGCTATGGGCTATGATGCGTTTACCAGCACCAGAATTGAGCGCACTTTTTTACTGGAAGGACATGCCTCATGAAAAATGAAAGCTAGTTAAGCTGTATCGTGCCCCATAGCTTGTCGTCTACCTCCATTCATCACCACCGCAGCCCTTAGCACAACGACGCGCCCCGCATTTGAAGAGGCTAAGACATGAAAGAGATTGTGACAAGGCGGCGTGCGGCAATTGAGTGCTCTTCTACATCAAAGGCGCCTCCGTCATACCTAATTCGGGTGGAGCCACTCAAGGATCTAGGAAATGTACCAGACTAGATGTGTGTAGATTAGCTGAACAGAGTCAGGTATTAGGAGGGGACAGGGACATGGTCGACCCTATCCGCAAGTCATGAACCACCGCCTCCTTGTACAGTCATCAATTGATGCTTCTTTAGCATGACTCAGCACATTTAAACGTGCCGGCGTGGACTGTCCTTTGGGCATACGCTGTTTGCTTGTCTCCTGAACTGCCCACGATAATGGGGAAAAGGAGCTTAACACCCGATCAAGAAGATACCTCTCTCCTCAGGTACGCCATTAACAAGTCGCCAGTAGAGACGGAGTCAGGCATTCTGCTGCAAATTAGATCTGTTTTTTGACCTCCATACTCTTTCGGCCTTCCGCTACTTGGGCTTCATGTAGCCCTCGAATGAAGCTGCTGTCTCCACAAGTAAAGGCATAATAGGTGCAAGCAGTGTGATTCAGTGCCTCCTGTAGGAAGGGACCTGTAATGCAACGCTTTCATAGACTTACAAAGTGATTACTGCAAGAGAGATTTTTTAAATTGGGTACTGTTCTACGCACTCGGGAGAGGCGACCTAGGCACTAGAATGCGGAAATGTTGGTGTAGGAAGTTTGGAATTGTGGGAAGTTGGGTAACACTAAACGCAGCGCACGAATGGAGAGATTATTGAAGTCCTCTTAGGCATGCAGGAAAATCCAGCAATGCTGAGAGCTTTTCGATTGGGGGCGAGTAAAATGCTCTGTCCTCTCGAAACTGGCGGTCAAGGCGGTACTGCTTGTAGCATTCAATTTGTCACATGGACAATCCAAGTCAAGCTGGATGGCACTACAACCATCACTGATGGGTGCGGTGGCTTGACAAAGGACCCAGCGCCCTCGTGTGGACATTGAAAGATGGTAATGGCATCAACCTGTTCAGTTAGTTTGGGATGAGCCTTCACTTGGCCTGCCTTGTTGCTACTAGTCTGCAACCCACCTCCAAAGCGGGTGGCAATCAACAGCTGGTAAACTACTCACCCTTCGACCGTGGAGTGAGAGCTGTTGACTCTTGCATTTGGGAGTGTCAGCCAAAACGGCTGAACCAGAAGGTGTCCATGGGTGGTCAGTTATAGGCACTCAGATGGCCACCAAACATGAAGGAACTGTTATCTCAAATCCACACGCAGGACATCGTTGGACTTTTAGCCATTTCCAATGATGCAAATGAGTAAGCAAAGAGATGAAGGAGTGCGTTGATGTGAATGTGGATGAGTAAACGCCTTGCAAACGAAGTAAGGGGGGATCTTGAATGTTTTCTATGTGATTATCCACCACAATGCAGCTCTTTTAGTCCACCATCTTCTTCATTCTCCCCTTTGCTTCCCTTCGATTCTCATTCCTTTTGCATTCACCTGCCATAAATTCATTCGGCTTCCACAAAAGCATGCCGACTCCCATCCTACTGTAATTTTACTCACTTTCCACCAATTCGTTTTCATCAGCTACGGAGGGGAATCCATTCCTAGCTTAGTTGTTTTGCTGATTTCTGGATCTACCACCCACAGCCACCTGATCCACTCATCCATCAATGTGTTCCCGACCTAGGTCTCTCCGTAAAACTACATGTTATGGCTGAAGAATGCTGACTCGTCTCTCATAACAGTGACCGCCCCCATCACTTCAGAGGTCAGTCATATCCACCTCGACTTTGAAGCATGATGAGAGTGTTCCCCGATGAGGAGATTAATGCCTCCACATTATCTCACACCCGTCCAGTCATTCAAGTGGATTTACGCCCCTCTGAGGGTCCACTGCGTGCTAGAGTGAAGAGCTAAACACAGGCGTTTCAGAATCTCCGCACCTCGTATTCGTCAGCCAGTTTTGGAATGTCGCTTTTTTTAACTTTTTTATTGGCACTTGCAATGTTTGATTTACCCCACGATGGCATAACTGCATAGACCTAGATGCCGAATCGCCCGACAACTATACTTCCACCCTTATTTCGTATAAAGGAGGAATTATGCAGCATCATTAACAAGTAAACACTTTTTTATAGTGTTAGGAGTAAGGCGTCCATTTGCTCGTGTGTTAAGGCCTTGACAAGGTTCATGAGCACCTCAATTTGCCACGCTCGAAGCATTTCACAGACATTCCTCCGTTTCGGGCTTAGCTTGTGATTCATGCATGTGCTACGCCTTTGAAGGTATAGTGCTGCTGTTGATCTGCATCTCGTCATTACCTAGGTCTCGCCAGCATCACTATGCTGTCAGTCAAGAGCCAGTCCAACGGTGCTCCTTCACTGTTGTACTTGTGCCACGCACACGTCGGTGCGGAGTTGTCACTACTGCTTTTGCTCAGGCGTGTTCATGCGTGAGCCTGCACTGTGTCAGGCCTTTCAACTGCACGGTCGTAGGCTAATTACAAGAGGCTCTGCTGCAGTGGCAGATGCTGGTTGGTGAAAAGCATCTAAGTACTTAGCGCACTCCGTGGATAGGTCCAGCATCATCACCCGCAGCTGATATAAAGGGCTGCGGTGATCGTAGAGATCACCATCATCAGACTATACGTCTTAGCATTTGCGCATCCCACGAAAACATGTCAACGGGTACAGCCATCGGCATCGACCTGGGAACGACGTTCTCATGCGTTGGTGCTGTCAGAAACGGCAGGGTTGAAATAATAGCTAATGACATGGGCAACCGTACAACGCCGAGTTGTGTTGCCTTTACTGACAAACAACGCCTTATTGGCGAGGCTGCAAAGAAACAGGCTAGCGTGGACCCCACCAATACGGTGTTCGATGTGAAGCGTCTGATCGGACGCCGTTACGACGATGCAGAAGTACAGAACGACATGAGACGATGGCCTTTCAAAGTCATGAATGCTGGAGA
This sequence comes from Taenia saginata, assembly GCA_001693075.2. Classification (NCBI taxonomy): domain Eukaryota; kingdom Metazoa; phylum Platyhelminthes; class Cestoda; order Cyclophyllidea; family Taeniidae; genus Taenia; species Taenia saginata. Next base: position 5,722 of record LWMK02000251.1, on the reverse strand, counting down.
AATACCAAAGATCGAGGTGCAGCATCGTGGCAAGACAGAGTACTACATTGCTGAGCAGATATCGGCCATGGTGCTGACAAAGTTGAAGGAGACAGCGGAGGCATACCTGGACGAAAAGGTGACCAATGCTGTCATCACAGTACCAGCTTACTTTAACGTCAACCAACGTCAAGCCACAGTTGATGCTGGCAGACTGGCGGGTTTGAACGTGCTGCGCATCATCAATGAGCCGACTGCAGCTGCCATCGCCTATGGCATGGACAAGAAATTTGACAGACAGCGCAACGTGCTCATCTTTGATTGGGGCGGCGGCACCTTCGACGTGTCCATCATGTCGATAGGGAATGGAAAGCTTGAAGTGAAGGCGGTTGGTGGTGACACGCACCTCGGCGGGGAGGATATTAATTCTCGACTAGTGGACCACTTTGTGGAGATTTTCAAAAAGAAGAACGAGGGAATTGACATAACAACTGACGAGAAAGCCATCATTCGCTTGCGAGAGAAGTGTGAGGAGGCAAAGAAGATACTGAGCGCATCTACGAACACAGACATTGAAATTGTAGCGTTGTTCGATGGCATCAATTTCAAAGAGACTTTAATGAGGTCCCGATTTGAGCATTTGTGCTCGGATCTTTTCAATCGGACGATGGATGCAGTCAAGACTGCGTTAACTGATGCAAAGATGACAAAGGCTGATGTGAACGAGATATTGATGGTGGGTGGATCGACGCGTATTCCGAAGGTGGCGAAGATGTTGCAGGACTTCTTCGTGGGAAAGGAGGTGAAGAGATCCATCAACGCAGACGAGGCAGTGGCGTACGGAGCAGCTGTGCTGGCGGCCAATCTGACCGGTGAGAAGTCGGCGGCGATGCAGGACTTGGTGCTGCTGGATGTGACTCCACTCTCACTAAGCGTGATGACCTCTGATGGACTGATATCAACGGTGGTTAACCGTAACACGCGGATTCCGACGGAGCAGACACGGCCATACGCAACGGTTAATGACAATCAAACGGCAGCTACATTCGAGATTTTTGAAGGTGAACGTGCGAGGGCGTGTGACAACCACTTTTTGGGCAAGTTCACTGTGTCGGGTTTCCCACCAAGGTTGCGCGGTGAGACAATGTTTTACGCAACCTTCAAAATTGACGAAAACGGCATTCTCCATGTGTCAGCGGTGGAATTTTTGGGCAAGTTCACTGTGTCGGGTTTCCCACCAAGGTTGCGCGGTGAGACAATGTTTTACGCAACCTTCTACGACAACTACATTCAAGATTTATGAAGGCGAACGTGCGAGGGCGTGTGACAACCGCTTTTTGGGCCAGTTCACCGTGTCGGGTTTCCCATCAAGGCCGCGCGGTGAGACTGAGTTTGACTTGACTTATGAGATTGACGAAAACGGCATTCTCCATGTGTCAGCGGTGGAAAGGTCAACAGGAAAGCAGAACAGCTTCATGATCACTAACTGCAGGGGTCGTCTCTCTGAGAAGGACATAGAGCAGATGCTGAAGGATGCAGAGAAGTGCAAGCAGGAGGATGAGAAGGAGAGGAGTAGAATGGCAGCAAAGAATGCGTTAGTGGACTACGTCTACAGCATAAAAAGGGAGTTGGAGAAGGCAAAGAAGAAACAGAATCATGAGAAAATGCTAGCGATGTGTGAGAGGACAATAAAGTGGGCGGACATCGAAAAGCAGGCCACAAAGGAGGACTACGAACGAATGCGCAACAAGTTTGACAGCGTGTACGGCCTTTTGATGAATTCGCAATAACTCGGTTCGTGAGCGAGGCAAAGTGTGGAGTTGCCTCAAACATCACTCGACGGACATATAAGGCATCTGCCCGCATTTTGCGTCTTCTTTGGCCTACCATCAACGCATTCCCGTGTGTTTTAAATGCACTTGTTCAATACACTTAATTCAATCTAATCTGGAGATTTTTCCTCCTCTCTCATTATGTTAGATTTCATTGGTAAAGGGGGAAAGAATGATATGATGGGAGTATGGAAGGAAGCATTGTTTGTGGCAGTCGCCCGATACCTACATGTGCTGGTGACTGCATGAAGGAGGGCCCAAGGATTGCAGGGAAATGGGGCACTTGTTAATTAACTGGAGAGGTATTTAGGTAGATGGCCTGACCCATTCCCTACTTCTAACCTCCGACCCCACAGTGCATTAGCCAACACTTGGTCAAGCTGGTGTAAGTGGCTGTAGACTTGCCTTGATGGCCAGTCGTAGAAGGACAGTTGCAACCTGCAGAGATCAAGACGCGATTTCTAGTCTAATTTTTTACACAGCTTACACGAAAACAGGCGCTATGATGGTGTGGACTTACTGCAACCGCTTCAGCGGATGTTCAGAACCCTTTGCCAGTGGTCCATGTTGGTGGCGAAATCGTCAACTGGTACCTTCCATTGCAAGGCGGGCATAGCAGAGAAGTGGACGAGTCAATTCATTTTACCGGATGTTTATTTGCAATGAATAGGTATGTTGGGTGAAATAGTGAGCAAGAAGTGCTGAGTCTTCACAAAACCCGTAGTAGATCTCTTTAGGCCTTGATCGTCTTCTTGAAGGTGCAGCCTCAGAGGCTGCTTGGAAACACGGCTTCAAGTAGAGTAGGCTGCCATTGCGGAAGCGTGTTGGAAAAGCGTCATTGTAAAGCGGAGTAGGGAGTAGAGCTGCCGCTTTGCAAGAGGATACCTCAGGGTAGACAACGAGGCAAAGTTGAAAGAAAGCTGCAGACCGTAGATTCAGCATCCGTACGTACGTTAGAATCTTTGATACATGGACCATGAATGTCAAGACATCGGCTTTGATATTCGGCTGGTAG
>LWMK02000250.1:91102-104537 GCA_001693075.2 Taenia saginata | reverse complement strand
CTTTTGGATGGTCCACGCATCTAGTGAATCCGCATCACCACCACCACCAAGGTGAGTTGTAATTAGCCCATGAGTTCCGATGAGGCCCACTCAAGAGGTGGATGTGAATACCTAGTTGACAGAAGCAATTCAAGTATCCAGCTCCTGAACGGTATGCTGTCAGCTCGATTAACAAATTTTGGACTATCCAGACTTTCCAAATCTGCTGTTAGATCGGCCTTCTTTGTAAGATTGCTGTCCAGTATCCACGTGTGACTTAGTAGGGCAATTTCATTCATCAGCACTTGCTAGCCTTCGCTGGCTTTGCCGGCATGAACACAATGGTATGGCCACTGTACTGTTGCTCCAAAGTCGATCAGATGAAATAGACTGGGTTGGCAACGCTTCTAGACCCTTTCAAACAACCTTCCACTGTGTCAGCTTACATGATTGCAAGACTGCCTAGACATATTACGCTCTAATTGCTTTAATTCTCCTTACATGTATGCTTGAAACACAAACAGACAAGCTGTATAAAGTTACCTTGCATTCTGGCGAGTTCTTTTGGTGCTCTCAAGCTTCTGCTCAACTATCTCTAGCGATCTTTTGCAATAGCAAATGCTATTGCTTCAACGCCGATTGAGAATCACTTGGGTGCTAGAAAGTCTTGCTTTTGCAAGGTACGAATGCCCAATTTGTACGATTTTCATCTCTGTGACTTTTATCAGTCATTTGGTGCAAGTGTCGATGCTCCATACAGTTCCACAGGCAAGCTGAAGGTGTGTAACAGCTCACCTCAAGGGATTTGAAAGAGATTAGAGCATGTTCGGACCAGTCTTGAATTGCCATGTCATAATCAAGTTATCCTAGCGTTAATAGCGTTGTCAATGGCATTATAAGCGAAATTATTGCTTAGTACTAAAAGACGAAAAGACTTGGCGACCACAACCTTAGAATGGGGGTGCAAGGCAATCCCAACACTTGTCACTACTGTCACCTCATTAATTGACCAGCAGAGAAATTAAGTGTCCACACAATCAGGCGCAGAGTGTTTATTATCACACAGAAAGCGAACAACCATTTCACAGGACATGATAATAAATGAATGGAGTAGCCCCAATAGATTTCTTCTGCCCGACTTCTATAAACCGGATTTGCCTAAAGAGACAATCACTTCGGCTATTCAAACTCGCATAGTAATAATTATTCATCACTACTGGACATTCTTAGCTGTGCTTCTGCACTCCCCCAACTCATCTGCCCACTCTTGTTTTTTCATTCGGTCTCTCGTGTGTCTACACTACGCATTCTTATGGGTTTCAGCAGGCTCATCTGCGTGCTCCAATTGGCTTCATTAAAAAAACATATTTGCAAATGATTGTGACGGCGGTTGACGAAAGCAATTGAATGGAGAAGCTTGGTTCAGCCAATCAGCTCGTGATTACCAAGGCAACCACTTCTACGTTTCACCAGTCGTTTGCTGAGTTCACTTGAGTTGGATGTGGCGAAAATCCTATGAAAGAGAGTGCTACAATTAGGGTGTATGAATGCATTTTACTTTCACAAACCTTTAAACCATGTTCGACTCCTTGTCCACACCCGTCTCACTATAATGCTTGCTATCGTTATCAGAACTGTAAGAATGACACAATACTGGCTAGCAGGAGTTGGGGTACGAGAAGTGATCCCATCGCTAGCTGTTATGGCATCTACATATAAAGAGCGCACAATTTGGCGGTGAGGCTTTAATGAAGACAAGGGTATCAGAGNTGGCGAAAATCCTATGAAAGAGAGTGCTACAATTAGGGTGTATGAATGCATTTTACTTTCACAAACCTTTAAACCATGTTCGACTCCTTGTCCACACCCGTCTCACTATAATGCTTGCTATCGTTATCAGAACTGTAAGAATGACACAATACTGGCTAGCAGGAGTTGGGGTGCGAGAAGTGATCCCATCGCTAGCTGTTATGGCATCTACATATAAAGAGCGCACAATTTGGCGGTGAGGCTTTGATGAAGACAAGGGTATCAGAGTGACGGTAGGCGGTGTGTAAAGACATGAAGTTGGTAAAGAAATGTTAGGTAGGTTGTTGTGCCCCTTCAGTGAAGGAGCTTTCACAGCAAAAAAGCAGTTTGCTTGGAAGACGAGCATGCAATCAAGTGTCCCTACTAATGCATTTCCCAAAGCTCAGTTAGACTGTTAATCCACTGTCTCTTTGTTTCTGACGTTGTGCCAGTCGCACGNTCGCACGAGTAGCCGATGTGAGGTTCGCCATCAAATTCGGCACTAACTTCTACCACTTTAGTGAATGCTGCCAAACTCCACTTGGCATGGGCATGGCATGGGCCATTCACAGCCTCTTCCTTACCCTGACAGCTGCATAATTCAAAGGAATTAAATCCAACAGTTGCGCAGACCGAAAAAATTAAAATACTATAAGCACTACAATCTGCATTTCCTTTAATATCTCATCTTTTCCAATACCCAAATCCAATTATGGCACAGCGCTTCCTTTGATTTTTAAAGAAGCATCTTTTACATCGCCAAACCTAAGCATACGACTTATCTCTTTGGCAGCATGAAGGGCTGCTGCTTGGCAAAACTGATTCTCTAGCTTTTTCCAGTGCTCTGGACACGTTGTGCTAAAGAACTCTTGGTAGCCAAAAGCGCTTGACACAAATGCTGAGTAGTGTGACAACTCGACTTTCCAATACGTTTTTAACTTCCGTTGCATACAATTGTTTTCGAAAACCCTAGTCTTTAATCAAATTCCTCGATCAAGTTTGATGACGCACTTGCCATCGGTGATTCGGACAAGGGCATTGTGTTGGGCTTGATGGTTAAGAATGAGTGCAGCTGCTCAATTGGACACAAGTTATTCGCACAGGCACCCACTTGAAAAACTTGGGAGGCTAGGGGCGAAATATGAAGAAAGGAGTGGCAAAGTAAGTAAAGATGTATATTAATATGCAATTGATAGCTAAGTTAGTGCATGACAGTAACAATTTGCAATGGGATAGGGTTAAATGATAGTATCTGGTTGCAGGTACTCGACATATTTGGAAACAGATGTGGAAAGGTTGTGCTACCAAGTTTTCGAATCTCCGTGCTCACAAACCAAGATCCTTCGTCTACGAAATTGAGTTGTACAGAGACTCCAAATTTCTGTACATAAGTTCGTAATTCTCCTTTGTGGCCTGTTGGTTGGCGGCTATCCACACAGTGGTCGTCTCACACGTTGTGAGGATACATTGTCGAAACTCTTTTGCTACTCGCTCATTCGTTTCATCGTCTTCCATTCTCGATTTTATGCTGCGAATGTAGTTTTCTAGAGTTGCTCTTGCTGCCATCCTATCTCTCTCTTTCTCATCTTCCTGCTTTAAATTTTCTGCATTATTCGGCATCGGCTTTATCAGTTCGGTGATGGCGATACAATTTTGCTTTCTTGACGACTTGTCCATCGCCGTTACATTGAGAATACCGTCTTCATCAATGGCAAAGGACACCTCAATCTGAGGTATTCTGCGAGGTGCTGATGGGATACCTGATAACTCGAATTTGCACAACAAGTTGTTGTCACTCTTCATCACACGCTCACCCTCATACAGCCGCACCAACACACTCGAACCACTTTCCAAAAACGTGCAAAAGATCGTTTTCTTCTTTGTTGAGATTTCCTCCTTGCGAACCATCAACGTCGTCATCACATCTCCTGTCGTTTTCACATCCATTGAGAGTGGCGCCACCTCCAATAATACCAAATGCTTCACCTTCTCCAACTTGTAATTAGCCAGATTGGACGCCAGCAATGCCGCACCATAAGCTGCTGCTTCGTCCGGAATGATGGAATTGTTTAACTGCTTGCCATTGAAGAACTCCTGCAACAACTGCCGTATCTTTGGGATACGCGTCGATCCGCCTACCATCACTATCTCGTGGACATCATCCTTGTCCAATTTTGCATTACTTAATGCCTGTTTTACCAGATCCAGTATCTTATTGAAGAGATCTGAGCACAACTGCTCAAATAGGGTCCGTGTGAATTCTATGCTGAAATCAATGCCCTCAAACAACGATTCTATATCTATGTGTGTGCGCTCAGAAGATTGCAACACCCTCCTTGTCATCTCACACGCCTTACTAAGACGGCTGATGGCCCTCTTGTTGGTCGTCAAGTCCTTGCCCTCGTGCATTTGCTTGAACGCCTCCACGCAATACCTTACGATTCGAGAAACAAAGTCCTCAACGCCGAAGTGCATGTCACCGTTAGTTGCCTTTACCTCAAATGTTCCATCCTTGATGGACAGGATGGACACATCGAAGGTCCTATCACCCAAATCAAAAACAAATGCATTGAGTTGCGAGGTAGACCTTTTGTCCAAACCATATGCGATGGCGGCTGCTGTAGACTCACTGACAACCCGCAACACAGTTAACCCTGCTGTTTTCCCGGCATCTATCGTTGCCTGCCGCTGGCCATCATTGAAATATGCTGGAACTGTGATTACCGCATTCGTCACCTTTCTGCCCAAATACGCCTCTGCTGCCTTTCTCATCTCCAGCAGCACCATGGACGAAATTTCCTCTGCAGTGAAATGCTTCGTCTCACCACGATACTCCACCTCGATCATCGGTTTCCCCTGCGAATTTATGATTTTGAATGGCCACTTCATGTCTTCCTGTACCACCTCATCGCTGAAACGGCGTCCAATCAGACGCGTTGCATCGAAGACTGTATTAGTTGGGTTTAGGGCTGCCTGATACTTTGCAGCCTCACCAATGAGACATTCTTTATTCGTGAAGGCGACATAGGTGGGTGTTGTACGGTTCCCACATTTGTTGGCAATTATCTCCACCTTGGGGCATTGAAAGACTCCTACACATGAGAAGGTGGTCCCTAAATCAATGCCAATGACTGGATCTTTGGACTGGCTTTCGCTTGATGCGCACATGTCCGCACGTAGAGACAACAATGGTTGCTTCCACAATCACCATGACCTTTTATATTAACCACAAGTGATCCTCAAGAGCATCTTTACGATGTGAGCTGAATACCATGGTGATTTGATTCAACCAAAAGCTGCTGCTGCTTCATTCTTCTTCTGATTAGCTGGCGGCTGCACATATGAAGGCAATGACGCACAATGCAATGTTGCCAGCTGCCTCTGATTGGTCACTAGCGTAGACGGTGGTGTGTGCTCCGCGTCGAAGTGGCGATGGCAGAAGTGTGTCAGCGCTCAAGTGTCAATTCATTGACCCATGACTGTCAAAATTTCGAATGTCTGGGAAGACCCAAGCAGCGAACCATGAATGGCTCCTCGTAGTGACATTTTTCTATTCACTGACATAACTGACTCTGACATGAGTCGATTAGGTGAGGAAACAGAACAGAAGTCGTTGCACTGCATCCTTTTGTATCCGATTAGCATGTTTCATGCTTGCGTTACGCATGTCAATTCATGTGCACACGGAAACGTTGAACTCCCTAGTGTTACTTTTCGTTGTAAAGGTAACCTGAAGCACCTTCCCACTTGAGTTGTTAGTTTATATTACCATTATTGATTGCAACACGAAGTTCCAAAAAAGTCTTAAAGGCTTTCGTGATGGCGATGTGCGCGCGAGCGAGTTTGCGATACCACGCCAGATAAGTTGAGACCAGCCCACCTCTTGTATATGATTATCACGCTGTCATGGTAGCTTCACAAATCATTACTTCTATGATTGCGGATTCACTAGATGCGTGGACCATCCAAAAGGAGAGCACTAGGAGCGTTTGCTTGAACGTGCCTCTTAGAAAAGAAACAACCAGTGAGCACAAATCTCCTGACGGGACACTTGTTATCGATTTCCATNACCATCCGACTCTTTTGTTAGGTCCACACTTCAACACTTGTTGCGGACTTAACACGATTAAAAGCCGCACTTTTACTCTCAGAACAGACACATTAGATGTCGTATAGCTGAAGTTAGTCCTAATTGGAATCAGCTCCTCAACCATCGCCTTTCCGCCAACATTCCCAAACGTCAATTCATTTGTACTGGAAACCGTCTTTTCTCACACCGACAGCAAGAATTGACTGTAGACAGATTTTCATTTGATAATTGCCTAAACTGGTGGAGCTTCTATTCCATACCCAATCAGGTCAACTCATCCGTAAAGACGCCATGATAAAGTGAGCATGCTACCAATTTCGATAAACGATTCGTCCAATGAATTCGCACAGGACACTACTCACTTTGGCATAAAATTGACGAATTTCGCAGTCTTTGTCAGGTGTTTGCCTCATAGGAGGGGACACAGTGCTACATCGAAGACGATTCTCAATATCTTGCTCGAATGAGTGGAAGGACGGGGTGCTGTCTATCTAGCAGCGCTTCCTACTAGCTAATCCACCTGCCTCGAAAGTGATGCCTTCATGAGTTGAGGACCGCTTTGACGTGATAGGGGTGCAGTAATCCACCTAGTCACTCCTACACTCCTCCTTTTTTCAATAACACCTCATCCTCACGACGCTGTGGTCTTCATCAACGCCTCCTTCTTCAACTGTGCCACTCAGGTGAGAAGAAGCCCCTATCAATGGCAGTAAAACCAGTCCCACGTGCAAACTCAGTTTCTCGGTCTGCGGCCCCTCCCCATTCCCTCTTTGCGACCACATTTCATGCGACTCGTACAGCTCAGACCGCGACAATGAAAGTCCTAGGGGAACAGACGAAGACAAGGGGTAAAACGTGGCTCAGGGGCTCATGAGAGTGGAATCCATCCCATGACTACACTTATTGCACTTTTTCTTCAAAGGTATTTTGCCACACCCAATTAGAATGAATCAACCCAACGACTGATGAAATGTGGAAGTGGCTATCATACGGATCACATGCTGATCGGCTAAATGGACCTACCCTATTGAATCTCTTTTTCCAGCGATCATTGCACTCATTTGCAAATTTGTTTGGCTGAAGCAAGTTGGAGCACATAAGGGAGCCTACGTAAAATCCTGAAGAATGCGCAATGCACATGAAGGCGATACAGAACCAGTAAAAGTGGAAGCAATAGCACAATTAAACATATGGGAGTGGGGAAGAGCAGAAGTACAACAGTGATGCCAAACCATCTTTTGTTCGCCCCTCCAACTAGTTTCCTCAGCCTTGCCAATCAGCTACTTTGTTGTAATCCATCCCCCAACCTATTTGGATGACTCAATCAAAGAGGTGAAGCATTTCATCNGGCCTATCAACGTCTTCCTCAGCCTTGCCAATCAGCTACTTTGTTGTAATCCATCCCCCAACCTATTTGGATGACTCAATCAAAGAGGTGAAGCATTTCATCATTGCATCATGTAGGACCTTTTACAAGTAGCATGGTGACACCGTTCGCGAAGTCTCCAAGCTCACTCCCTATTTCAGTTCAAACCAAAGTCAAATCTCATGCAATGAAGGAAACAGCCTTTTGCAAAGAATCAAAGCAATAGGAGACATGTTGAGGATATCCAAAGCATGACAACAAAAAGGTCACGCTTCCAAACTTGGCAAGTGAAACGACGTCCACTGAAACAGTTTGGGAGTTGGAGATGCAAATATTGCAGGATAGAACCCAATACCTCCCACCAAATAAATTCAAGGCCTTTTACCTACTCATCTTCGATAAGCAACCAGTGACCATGGAGTCAAATAAAGGAATGCCTTAGCAAACAGGACCTAACCTCTAGCAATTTCCCACCAAAGAAAGTCAAAGATAACACTCAAGACAGCAGCTACGAAGGCACGGTTTGATACGCCCGCAACCAAGGTCTGTCTGTCGAAGAAGTATCCACCATAATAATACGCAGTCATTAAACTGTTTGCAAAATCAAGTGTGCTTCGGTTAGTTGTGCAGACCAGTTCAATTCCTGCTCAAAAACCATCTAACACAACCACCCCCTATCAACTTTGGTAATTAAGTATAAACAATGGTCCTACAAACCGCTAAACAGCACAACCACAGTCGTCGTAAGTTGTCAAGGAACACATACTACATGCATGTTTGTCGTAATACGCAAACGACTATAATCATAAGCATGGAATCCGCCCCTTATCAATACAGCTTCGGTCAGAAGGGGGATCAGAATCAGGACCAAAAACGCTCACATGGGTGGGATGGTGGCCTCATTGCCCAACGTAACCAACTTAGGAGTCAATTTGAAAGGCAGACGAGCAGTTTCAGCATTCCAAGCGGTGGCCGCGCCCAAGCATTCTACTACGAGAAGAACCGAACTGCAAACCCGGATGCCACTGATAAAGGCCACGACTTCAGCAGGAAGAGTCAGATCCCACAGATGCGACAAGGCGACAATAGCGGAGTTCTACTCTCGAAGAGCAGGACAACGAAGCAGGCCAGTTCTCGCAAAAGGTGCATGCACCCAGAGACAGTTCGAAGCCACCTAAAAGACGAGTTGCAAGTTGCTTAAACTAGGCAGGTTCAATCGCTTCTTGAGGGTGCAAACACATTGACGAACACCATAACCCTAAACAGGGATTATGTGGTATTCAAAATTTATAAAAACAGCAAAAAACACCAACGAACGCCTGGGCAACTGTACCACTGAACCAAGAACTACTCTAACTTACCTTTCGCTCTAAATGCCTTTCTTTTGTGCATTGCAACAATACAGAATCCCGGCTCTTTTGATATATTCGTCTACCGACAGAACCAGTTTGTAGGAGCGCACACAGGCACAGGAGCAATCAACTGTCCACAATTCAAGGCATTTGAATGATTAAATTTGCCTTCGAAATGACTTGAATACCCTTAATCAGTGTTAATGTCCACGCGCTGACGCTAGAGAAATCCAGCAACCAACGAATAAATGAGCCAGTCAGCAGATTAATCGCGCACGCAACCGATGACCTTGAAGGACAAATGCGGAATTATTGCAAAGCTGATAGACAAAAAGCTGTCATTGAAAAGACGTTAAAATGACAAAAAACAGAGTTACTAGCAAGACAAATATAGGCATTCATGCAACAAATTACAAAGCAATTGTAACAGTTAATGCCAATGCACACATATGCGCGGCAACAAAGTAAAAACAACTGATAAAATCCATTTCTTCAATTTGGTTTTGGTTAACATCGAATTTATAATGCATGCATATCTTTGCGTGCACACAGGCATGCATTACATGCTTGGTTTAAAGGTCATTGAATTAAACAAGAAAACACAAGACATACATGCAATTTTGCGCACGTTTCATCAAAAAACTTCAGCAATACAAATATTATGTGCATTGCCTGGTTTGGGACGTCTACTCACTGTTTCTCGAGCACTGCGCACATTTTGGCGTTCTTTGTTGAGAATAGTAACCTAAAGGTTTCGTGTACAAAAGTTCTGTCTCCATGAAATGTTTATTTTTAACTGCTGCCTTGTACAATGTCCAACATTTTAGGTTTACTTTCGACATTGGCGCATCTGTTTAAATGGATCAACATCAATTGGAATTGGCGGCACCATCGAATATGTGGGGTTCGGGCTTCGCTCTTGCATCAGTCTGTTCAATGTTTGGGTAAGAATGGGTCGTGATTCATGCTTTGTAGTCATACCTTTTGTGCCTGAGTGCATTAAGTGCGCGGTTCATATGCTTCACCTTTCTTAGTCCCTTTGTTATTAAGTGTTTCCGTAAATAAGTCCGTTTAAAATTTTGTTGCTCTAACACAAGAGTACGTACATAGTTGGCCACGCGTACGCCCGACGACACTGTGTTCGCTTTTGCTCGTACCACAGATTCGTTCTAGATAGCCTGGGTGCTTAATGTAGAGATAAAATCCGTCTTTGTGATTACGCCAAAAATTCCTGAAAGTGGGTAAGCTGGGACGGCTGATTTGCACTGCCCTTGCCGTTAATTGGGCTGTATTCCCTTCAACAAGAGAACATTAACGCAGTTCTACGCCCATCCTTCAAGCAATGCGAAAGCGATCTGTGAATAGTGGACCTACCTACGCCTTACGTTTGGCAGTACGCCTGTGTAGTAGTTGTGTGCAAATGCCAACTTCTTCATGTTGTTTAATTTTGGCTGTTGTTTATTGGTTGGTTTGAAGACATTATTGGATTGGGATTCCGGTCGGCTCTTCGTTTCTTGGCAAATTGGATTTATCTGCCTAACGGCCTCTCAGTTTGTTGCCCTAGTGTAACTCTCACGTTCTTACAGGCGAGGAGCTCGATGAGCCAAAGGCAGTGCCTGATTACCTATCGTTGAATCAGCACGATGATGCCATGTTCAGTTTCTTGGTGAGATCGCCAGCAATTTCCCTGGCAGCCCCGCCTGCACCTGTCGCGGTGTCGTACTCACCGCTTGCGTAGACCGCCGTGTTTATGATCGCGTGCCTCACTGTGCGTCTATAGTATGTCTCCTTTTCAGTGGCAAACTCGATCGGCTAACTTGCTGTCCTTACTGCACCTGAAAGTAAGGGTACTACAGCTGATGGTTCTGCTACCACCGCTGATGTCTCGGTGCCTGTTGATGGGGTTGTTGATTTGGTGGCGAGGTTCTTCGGTGTGACCTTGAGAGCCCACATACTGGGGGCTGCGAAGCCGAGTTGGCTGTAGGTGTGGTGCAACCTGGCGCACGGGTAGTTCTTGCCCCTCGTTGATGTCTTGCAGAAGGGAAGGGGATAGGAGTTCAAGACTCCTACTTTGTTAAAAATGCAAGTTCCCTCTTTCTATTGCAAATGTTTATTAAATTTGCTTCGATCTTTTTGTCCAGTACCCATCGTTTTACTTTGACATGAATGTTTTTTTCTCCCTATCAATTTAGCATAAGATTGTTGAAGATTCTTACCAGTTGGCTTTCGCCTTGACTGGGTTGTAGAGTTTCCCTCGCCAATGCCATGCGCTCTAGAATTCGGTGAGGTGCATGAAAGACCGTCTCCAAACTAAGTGGCTTTTGCGGTGGTGACCCTTATTTGCTAGGATTTCGAAATGCTGGGAATGCTGCTTAGAATTTGTGTGTTTGACACCATAACCTGCATTGTGCTCGTGTTCATACAACCTAACAAGATGATTTGGTGAGATTACTTACCATTGAGTCAGTTGTCTGGGCTTCTTGTTTGTCGACAAAATTTCTTTTGAGCAGCAGTCGTTGTACTTTTGCGTCGTGGTTACGATGTGGTCTGTATTACTGGGCATTACCGAATGTAACTTGTCCACGATATCAAATCGCAGGGGATCGGATGGTCAAATGAGTTTGTGTAGTTTTCGGTAGGACTTGTTGCTCTTACTTGTCACTTGTTGGGCTTGTAAAACGCATGTGTCAGTGTCGACGTAGTACACTCCACTGCTTCTCTCGACTTGAATCCGGATGCTCATTGGCTGAAACAGATGCAGCAGCTGGTTGGCTCCTGCACCAGCTTTTAGAGAGCTGTCGTGTTGGGCGCGTGAATGTCATGATATTGGCAGACCATGAAGTTGTTTCATTGCATGAACATTTCATTATTGCCTCTTCCGGAAGCGCCTGGTCACGGGTCGTTTCACGGCCTTCAGACTCGCACCACTGCATGTCTGAAGGACTGCGCCCTGTCTGTGCGTTTATGGTGCGTGATGTATGATGAGCCGTTGGTGCAATTAGTACTGGTGGATTTTTGACTCGCGGAAGGCTGTACGATAACGATGGCTGAGATGTATGTGCTCAATGGAAAGTGTTGCAAAGGGCGTTAAAGAAGAACTTTGAAACAGTAAGGCCTAATTGATTGGTCTGAGGAAAGTGCCATGCTTAGAAGTCAGCATAAGGTCCCGTTTTTCATGACTAGTACTTACTTGCATGAGGCCGTCACACCGTACTTAGAAAGTGTACTGCCCCTCGTTCTTATTCTTCCTACTCATTTGGTAATGCTTATCCAAGTTCTGAGCCTGACAAACTCATTCACCTGGTTCCATGAATAACCATGCATGAGTACGAGCCGGTGAATTTTTCCCACAGCTACTTTTTCTTGTTTGAGAACGACATTTCGTCAACGCGGTCACCTTTATGGTTTCGCATTTCTGCTCCTCTTCAGTGACTCCTAGGTGGGGGCATTTGGATGCCAATTTGACAAAAGCTTCGTGCAACCGAGGACTACGTCAGTAGGCGTTTCTGTCCCTTCCCAAAGAGTGGGTCCGCCTGCAACTTTAAGATGCTGTAAATCTCTCGCATCAAGCGACTTGTGATTTTGCATTTGAAATTATCTTTACCGAATTGTTTGATATGAGATCGCGACTATGCTTTGCCATCACGTCTGAAGCAAGGAAAAGCACCATGCCCTGACGCCAAGTGGGTTGCTTTGACCAACGACAGTGTTCGGCAAAGTACGCACTGCTAAGTGGAAGACGAAGTAGTTGTAGGATGAAACGTAGTCAGGTGATAATAATTTTGCTTTGCCGGAGTGGGGATTGGATGCATATTCGCCTCTTGAAAAATTCATGAGATTGCTTAGTTTACACCATTTTGCTAGAATAATAGCTGAATTGGGCATTCCTTGAGACAGAGTTTTTTCACAACAAGGGGGATGGTAAAAAGTGAGTCGATTTGTACAGCAATCTGGTTGTTGTCTCTGGCTATACTGACTCGTATCTGCGTCATTTGGAATGGTTTGGTGGTGAGATGTGCTGCGTCATTTGGAATGGTTTGGTGGTGAGATGTGAAGGCCGTGTAGTTTAGCTGCCGAAATGCATGGATTCAGTCTCACTGGGCTGGGTTTTTTGGCGTAGACTGAAATAACCGCGGTTGGAATGGATCTTCTGGAACGCATTGTAAATGTTTGGGGCTCTCTACTCTATCATTTTTTGGAAGTCTTTCTGAATCGACCATTGTGGAGCATGCTGTGTCAAATATGCCACTTCTGAGGAATCTCTACAAAGGCTGGTTGGCCACCAATTTATCAAATCCCTATTCAGCTATTTGGTTTGAATAGATTTTCTCGATGCTTGCATGGCGCTTCGAATTATTCGTTTTTACCGGGAAAGATGTGTTTGGAATTATCTCCGAGTTTGCAAGACATGGCTATGCGAAATACACTGACTTCATTGCTGGCATTCAGACTGTCTCTGCGGTGGATGGGGTGCAATCCTGAGTTTGGGACAGCCTTACCGAGGCGCTGAGTGATGCCGCAGAGGTGGGTGGGTAGGTGACTGGGTCGCGGGTGCAGGCTG
Source organism: Taenia saginata (assembly GCA_001693075.2). NCBI lineage: Eukaryota > Metazoa > Platyhelminthes > Cestoda > Cyclophyllidea > Taeniidae > Taenia > Taenia saginata. The sequence goes on along the minus strand of LWMK02000250.1, from coordinate 91,401 downwards.
CCCTCCCTTGCCTCTCCAAACTTTTTCCTTTTCGGTTTCCCATCTTCCCACTCATCACACGAAGTGCTCACCTATGCCGTGTTTGTTCGTCCAGCTGTGCTTTACTGTTCCCTCACTTTTTATTTATTTATGCATTAATTACGGATTTAGGCGTCGCCATAATAGCTTCCATTTCGTATATTTGGTAACGCACCGATCTATCTGACCCATTCACTTGGCGGATTTTGCTTCAAAGGTCCTGACAGAAGTCTTGGACTAGTCGTTAACTCATTTGCGATTAAGGCTTATCAGTTTTGAGG
>LWMK02000250.1:10082-90916 GCA_001693075.2 Taenia saginata | reverse complement strand
GTCTATCAGCGATGCTAGGAACCACTAGGATAGAGAGTTCTGTGCGGCTTCTGAGTAAGCTCGGAGGTCCATTTGAGTGAGGCAGCTGGGGTGGGTGTGCTTTGGGTAGAAAGGGTCGAAGATCAGTGGTGAATTGCGTCCGATATACCCATTCTTTACTCCCGCCTTACTGATGGTCGGGCGAAGTGGTGATGGAAGAGGTGACGTAGAAGTAATCAACTCTCCCCTGGGTGGCCGGCTCAAAGCCTGTGGTCTGTCAGGTGGACCTCTTTTTCCACCCTTGGGATCCTTTTTTATCGCTCCTCATTCGCGTCATTTTTGTCGAAGTGGGGCTGACCTTGCTTGAGACTAAGTTCATTGCGAAGTTAGTTTCCACTACTCGTCTTCTTCCCTCTTGTGCTGTTATCTTGCCTCCAGCATAGCTTCCTTATCATTCCATGTTCTCGGGGCACTTTTGGCTCATAATTAGTGTGTGCTCAGCGCGATCGACGGCAGGTGGAATTTCAGTTGAAAGGTATGTCTTCTGATCTGTTTCCCATCATTTCTCTCCTTCCACTTGTAGCTTACAATGCATCGATCATCTGTTACTTGTTTTATAGGAGAAAAAACACCATTGGGATTTACCATTGATCACGTAATAGTACTTGCTTCCGTTTTAGAGGGTTACTGAAGGTTCTGGTGTTGTATTTTCGCGGTTTGACAAAACTAAACACATAACCCTATTTTCAATCTCTTGAGGTCAGCTGTTTGTTAACTCCAACCTTCCTTCTGTAGTCGTAATTGTTTCAAAGGTTAGCCTATCAATGCTGTTTGAGCTTTTTGAATCGCTGGTAAATGTCCAAGGTATTTCAGAGGCAACCAGCGTTGTCTGCCTAATCTGTGCTAAAATGCTTCGTTTCCTTTTACTTCTTTATCAGTATTTTTGTTTAAATTATTTGTACCAATTCGTCTCGAAAGTAGATGTCGAATCTTCTTGGTCTTGGGAGGGGTAGTCACCTTTTTCTAGCATTTGAACAGGAGTTGAGTGGATTAACATGGTAGTGCTGATGTTGGTGTTAGAAGCTAGTACAATATTAGAGATGTAACGAACCCCCTCTTGAGGTCTTCTCTTCTTCTGTGTTAGCTGGAGACTGGAGTTAGCACCTTCTAACCCGTCCGTGTGGTCACTGTCGAGGTAAACCTTGAGTCGGTTTGCAAGAACGCTACAGAGATGCAGGTGGCACTGGCTTCCCCCAGTCGTCGCCTCATTGATGCTTGGAAGATCACAAATGCAGCCGACACCAACACCACCGTGGTTGGCAATGGCAGTGGCGGGATAGACGAGACCATGTGAGGGAAGGTTTGCAAGTAATTCGAGCTCTACTTCATCGACTTCGGTTCAAAGTAGGGATTGGCGAAGAGGTTGGAGTTGGGCGAGGATTAAGTGAAGGAAAGAAGGTGGCTGTAGAGAAATGTGGCGAAGAACGAGAGGCTTGTAAAAGGACGTATTGAAGGGCTGCATAAGGTAAGACAGCATATTTTGGCAAGGACTGGAATGATTAAGAAACTGGTGGAGATGCTGCCTCACTCCGATCATACGAATGCTGCTTCTGCTGGAGGCAGTGATACTTGACCATCATGAGCCTTGACCAGCAAATCAGGGTTCAGTTTGTCTGGTTTTCGCCCGGGCTTCCATGATCTGCCCATCTAAATGTGCATTCATTCTGGACTCATCGTTCGTCCTCCTTGAACTCATGTATTAGTTTACTCGTCAATCAATCCCTCAGCTATCAATTTGCATCTTCCTTCGAACATCAATCTTAATTGCACTCATTTACGCATCTCTTTGAGGCTTGTGCACTCGGGATTGCGTATCAGTCCTTGTACTTTCGACTGACACCACTTTCTTTTTCATTGGAAGGGAAGAAAGTCAACGTTGAAGGAGGTGATGGGCAGAAGGCGACGCCACTGCAATGACGGACCGTATAGGCAGAAATGGCAGTCAACCCGCATTTCGTCCATCACCCTGTGGAAGCCGTCTTCGTCTCCTGCTGGAGGATGAGTCGTGCTACAATGGAGATGATGCTGATTAGGTTAGGTAGGGTGGCAGTATTTATTTCATGGGAGATGCTATGCTCCTGATGTCGCTGTTTCTGCTGTTGTCAATGCTAGTGCCACCTTCGAAGGTGTACTTCCTATTCCAGTGGTAGGTCTTCTCATCGCACCTCTGAAAACCGTTTTGAAAATTTTGTTATGGAGGCGTACTTATAGGTTTGCAAAGGAACATTGTCAGAGTTGGATTTGCTTGTCATGGAAATAAGGCGAAGACAAGTGAGGGTAGGATTGGGATTCCAGAAATCATCATCAACACTCGCTCAGTTGTACTGTGTTTCGATATTCCTGATAAATTGGCTTTGAACACTAGTGCTGCGTAAAGTTCATGTGGAGAGTGCTTTGGAAAACAGTGGTGGCGCTTTATCACGTGTTTCATGCTCTGTTGATGACTACAATGCCACGAGAAGCGATCACCCCATAGTAATTGCATTGTCAACTCAGTGAGCAGTTCTCGAATATGCACTCCACCTCCTTTAGTTACGGGTGTTTTCCTCAGACACGGATGCCTGCATGGTTATGAAGCCTGTTGGCCACAATTTCTGTCTTTTAGTGCTGAAAAAACAAGCTTGTTGGTGGTGAGTATCGGGATGGCAGAGCATGAACTCTCCACCCGTCTGCACTCGTGTCGTAATGTTTCTGTATGGACTCGTGTCGTAGTGTTTCTGTATGGGCAGAAGGAGAGTTGAGAGCGAAAAGTTGGTGAGTGGAAACCAGTGTTAATACCAGCATCGCTCTGATGGATGCCCTCACTCTTTCATTCATGGCAGCGTCCAATTCCCCTCCGCCGTATTCCCTGACTAGATTCAGCATTTTCTTGTGCGGTGCTTGCACATTTTGCCTCCCACCATTGCTCTAAACATCGTTGCGTCGGCAAGTGATTGCAGGCTCACAGAGCCACCTGATTTGCTATGTGGGTTAATCGCCGATCTCCTTCACTGCACCGTTGTAGCAGTTTGAGCCTTCTTACCGCTGTTTGGCATTTTCATCGAAAATTACCAATCAAACGAATAATGTTTTAACTTGGATTTTAAAGGCAATTGCTCATGGCTGGAAGAAAACTGTCTCCATCCAAATGCTTGCTGACTGCATTCAATTCTGTCAACTACTTCTGGCTAGCAGCTGGTAAGGCTTGCTGAAATTCATGGCTTTTGTGATGCCTGGTCTTTGGATACACGAGAATCATTGGCTGATTCAATCCAATGCTGTTATTAGTTGCGTTATTTTAGTCAGAGCGGTGTGTTTTTTTTAATGGGGATTGCGTCTGGTAGTCCTAGCGCTTTTGTCGAACAGTGGGGGCCTACGCCTATTGGATGAACGAGTTAACAACCCAAGGACATCCGAGCTGTTGCAGACGAATAAGAGGCAATGGTTGATGTTGCTTGCTGCCCAAGGCGTGTGGTTGATGTAGAGTACTTTTGCGTTAGTTCATCCTACTTGCAACTAGAGATATCAAAGTGCGGATGTTTGACTAGCCCATGCCTTGAGTTCAGCATGGCGTCGATGCAATGAGTACTGGATCAAAATATTTACTCCTTCAAGATGCCTGGTTTGCAAATGATATGTCAGTTAGTTTTTGGCTGTTTATCTTGGATTTGAGCGCTAGAAAACGTTTTTTTGGCGCATTATGTGTTAGTTTTACCTATCTACCCGTCTGTTACTCGTCGCCCATGTACTCCATCAACTGTTTGTCTTGAGTTCACTTTTTCCTTTTCCTACAGAGGAAGAGAATGATGCGTTAAAGGTAGCGGCCGACTGCACCCTTGTTGATTATGGCAATACCACCTACAACCTGTAATTGCGNGGGGAGGTGGGAGAGAAAAGTTGGTGAGTGGAAAGCAGTGTGGATACCAGCGTCGCTCTGATGGATGCCCTCACTCTCCCACCCATGGCAGCGTCCAATTCTCCTCCGCCGTATTCCCTGACCAGGTTGGACATTTTCTAGTGAGTTGCTTGCATATTTTGCCTTCCACAGTTGCTTTAAACATTGTTGCGTGGACAGGTGATTGCAGGCTCACAGGGCCACCTGAATTGCTGCGTGGGTTNTTAAACATTGTCGCGTGGACAGGTGATTGCAGGCTCACAGGGCCACCTGAATTGCTGCGTGGGTTGATTGACGATCCTCTTCACTGCGCTGTTGTAGCAGTTGGAGCCTACTTACCGCTGTTCAGCCTCCTCATCGAAAATGATTAATCAAACGAATAGTGTTTTAACTTGGATATTAAAGTCAATTGTTCATGGCTGGAAAAAAGTTGTCTTCGTCCAAACGCTTTCAGATTGCATTCAATTCTGTTAACTACTTCTGGTTAGCGACTGTCAAGGCTAGCTGTCTCCTTACCTTGCCGCTGTGTTGCACTCAGTGCTCACGTGGGCGATACCTCTTTTATGGAGGGACACAACCGCCTTATCTTTGACCGTGTCGTCTGTTGCGCGTCTGTTAACAAATTTGCCATCCTAATTATGCCCATCCTCCGCTAACTCGGTGTTTTCGGTGGCGCGCATCTAAGGCACCGCCGCAAAGTGGCAGGCCAGAGCTGCTACCGAGGTACTGATGGTTATTACTGCAAGTGAAGTCGGAAGCATTACTGCTGATTGTTTCGCTGTCATTGCTGTCGCCTCAGTATCCATCAATGAAGTGGGGCGGAAGTTTGTTAAAAGGTGCTCGAGGTTACCTCCCTCTACTCGTTGATATTGGTCTTCAAACATGGTAAAGTTGTTTGATGCACGTTGTGATGCAAATAGATGGTAGAACCGTTAAATCAGAAAGAACCTTCAAGCTTTTACCAGATTGAGGCGAAGTGTGTCATTCACAGCGGAAGTATGGCCAGTGTAGTGGAAATGACTCACTCTTTGAGTGTGGCAGCGCTGCTTCCGACTTACACTGGAAGCGTTGAGACGCACAGCATAATTAATGTCAATGCTGCGTCCTTGTTACCCACCAACGATAGGAATGCACTTTGCTTCCCATTGGTTCGCCTAGGTGTATGTGCGTGCATTTTCTGACCAATGGTTAGGCCCAACGCGAGGTCACTGCGCATTGGCTGCCGGCCCATCTCGAGTGGCTGTGCCATTGGAGCCTAGGAGTACACTGGCAGCAGTACGTTCTATGCAATTCTTATTATGGCAATTTGCCTACGACCGGCGATATTGCCCACGTAGTTCATGAGGATCACGCGCACATAAATAATCGCTAACGAACTCTGTTAGGACCATGTCTTTAGGTATCACCAAATGCAACATTCCTAATGAATTCCATATGACCAACCAAACAATTGGTGCACAACGTCACCCTGCTATATGCAAGACAGAGACAAAGTTGTACTCGATTTGATAGATGTTTTCCCTTGAAATCAACGGAATGGACCAACTGCAGTACTCTTCGTTGCGAGTTAAGGAGAAACAGAGCCAATGAATCTAGCCCTTAGAGAAAAGGTGCGTTCGTCGAGCTCTATGGTGAAACACCTTTCTATGGAAGGAATCATGTCTATGCTGGCTGAACATGCATTGAGATTGTTAAGAGGTCCGTTGAAATTGCAAGACAAATGTGTCTCGCTGATCAACCTCTTTCCTGCAACTACTGAGTAGGGAATTAGTGTTGGCAGCGAGAAAGCAACCAGTAGAGAAGCTAATTGTGGATAGCACAGCTATAAATGGCGTCAGTGCTACTGATAAACATTTTGTGAAGTGGTAGATCGAAAAGATGCCTGCAAATGCAGGAAAGTCTAAGGTGCCTTTGCATATGGGAATATGCTTGGCAGAACCATTGGTCTTATGGAGAACCACATATAACCACTCAGATATTGAGCAGCTACGGGGTGGAGAATGTTTCGAGAATGTAGCCCGCCTGAGAGCTTCTTTCCTTGTAGTAGTGAATTAAGTGTTCCGCTTGGTATGGATGCCTCTACCTCACGCGGTAGTCCTCCCATCAGGACTTACCAGGTCGTACAACGATCGCTACCTCCTCTCCCTTCTGGCAATGATAGCTATGAGGAAAATACTCGGTGAGTCTGCAACTTGTCTGACACCTAATCTCTAAAACGTTTTTTGTGATCGCTCAGTCCACATGGGTGGGTCTTCTTACAGAGTTGGAGAGTTGTCAAGTTTTGGCCTAGAAATGGAATGCATATTTGGTTGGAAGTGGACTAGAGCTAAGTGTCCCTCTCTCCTCCCTCTTCGAGGTGTTTTGAATGGCAGTTCAATTGCAGTCACCACCCGTCGTCCGCTTGTCGATTGCAGCCTCTCGTAATAGGAACTCAATAGGTAAGCTCTGCAGCCTCTTTTGGAATTCATTTACAATTTATGCACGCATGAATGGGTCTAAATTTGAAGAACTCGTTTAAACCTATGGATAACAGTTTGGTTACATCTCATTTCGTTTCACTGCAACAATTTCCACAGTGCTACTTCGTAAGGCTTTTTAATTTGTAGGGAAATGGTACCGCATTCATCTGCAAGGTCTTACCAGATACGGCGTTCCCTTCCCGAATTAACGATGAAATTGTCATTTAATCATAGTCAAGTAGAGATTTAATGTGGACAAAGTGGCACCGTCTTGTGCATTATTTTCGTGGGGCTTGTGTTTGGGAGTAATCTGGCGGCAAAATAATGTCAGCGTAGCTAAAGTGTAGTATTTTGTAAAAATAAACATTGTTACGATACTTGAGCATGATTTAGGGCGTGTCAGGACTAACGTAGAGAAGACGTGAGGCATAATACTAGGGTTACACACAGAGTCCGCATGGTGGGATGGCGGAGTCCCAGAGTTGCCATCATAATCTCAGCGATCCCTCCGAGCAACTCTACTGAAGCCGTTGATTCACCTATGGGAACTGCGATGGCTATCACGTGTCCAATCAAGTGTAGCCTCGCTATTAAGCGCTCAGAGAACTAATTGCACGGGGCTCACGAAACGCAAATGTGGATATGGACAATCAGGTGGAGGAGTGAGGACTCAAAATGCAATGTTATTGGCGGTGCAACGCACATATTTCTTTACTGTTCATCTGACGAGGAATTACTGGTGGCGTTTGTAGTTGCATCCTGCTAACTGCCAGTGCTCGGTGCACGCATTCATTTTCTCCTGACAAGGCATGTTTGGAGAAGAGAGGGGTGGAGGGTGCTGCACTCATGGCTGCGAAATTGTACTGCGACCCTCTTCAATGGGTCGGCTACAGCAGTGTACTAGACCGGAGGATGTTTGAGGGTAAGTGTTGTGTTCTCGCCTCTCACTCGAATCGGATCAGTCCGCCAGTGGTTTAGTGCAACTACCGATTGAAACACGCAATCATTGTACTGACAATCGGTCAAGCAACGAAACAGTCCGTGTGAGAGGAGAGAAGTAAAGAGGTTGGCAAATCAGTAAATGAGTAATCAATCAGTCAAACAATCGGCAGGTCAAATGATTGAACAATAAGTCGGTGAATCAGACAGTAAATTGAAGGATCAGTCAGATTAAAGTTAAAGTCAGCGGTGGCAATGGGTGCAGGAGGAAAATGGATGAGCGGGATGTCTCTAGAGCCGTAAATATAACCAGAATGGAGGGGGAAGGAGGGTGAGGCACGTTACCGTTGGTGGGGAGGGTTTTAGAAAAGGGTACAAGAAGAAGGAATGCAAACTTACGGAAGGACACGGTGCAGTTGAGGGGAGTGAGTTGGGGGCTGAGAGGAGAGATGTGCACTGGACTCCGACTCTCCATCATCCACTTGCTCACCCAATCATATATCCACCCACTTATCTCCCTATCAACACCTTTGTGTTCATACAATCCAGCACAGACATATCAGCAGCCAAGACCTCCACAACGAAACGCTTGCCACACCTAGACAACTAAAGGACCTCTCAATCAACATCCCCAAGAGCCACTACTCTACCCCCGTAAAACCAAAACTGACTGATAGGCTGGAATCACGCGCGAATTAGAACCATTAATATTCCACCTGGTGACAATCGAATGTCCACTACTTCTTACACAAGCCATCACTGCTGTAGCCTCAAAACGCAACTTCAAAACCACAATCCTTCCAACAACTGCCCACAACATCATCGTGCTGGGGAACAGAGAAGTCAGTTTATCAAGCATCACTAACAACAGAAATAGGAATCTCCCTTTTCTCCACTGCCTTGTCTGTAGCTTAAGTGCAGTGGAGAGCTTAAAGGGAGTCCAGAAACAGTGAGCAGAATGTTTAATTGTAAGAAATTAGATCGACCTCAGTCTAGGAATTGATTTGAAGGTAAATAATTACTTGATCACCTAGTCTGCGATTGCATCCACAGCTGAGACCAGAGTCGTGAGTACGTCATGGTTTTACCGCTCCTGTGGCCGCAAATATTGGATGAGCGATTCGGTGACTTGTCATCCAAAGTGGAATTGTTCGCAACTGCAATGGACACCTGTTTACCCACCTCATGACTCTTTGCAACTATTACAGATTTTCTGTGTATTCTCAGTCTTAGCGCCAGATCGATGCTTTGTAGTTGCTGACTCCCCGCCAAACTCGGGACTCAAACCAGCCCCAGCACCTCATCACTCACGTAAATCTTGCCATGCAGCGTCTACTAAACACCAAATCAGTAGCGCGGTCATTTCATCCTCAAGTTTTGGGTAGAGTAAGGATGTGACAGTTATTGGTAATCAGTGATCGTGGTCATGCAAAATCACCACACAAATTGACAGTTACAATGCTGGGTCAGGGCTAGGGCATGATGGAGACACTACTCATTTCAAAAGAAAAGGCACCCATCTTAGCCTGCGGATAGAGAGATGCAGGTGGGTTCATTTGTTAGAGTGCCAAATGTTCGTATTAAATCAGGGCGGTAGATTGTAGAAGCAAAATCAACATCTCAGGCCCTTTATCCTTAAAATAAAAGCACATTGGTCGAATGGATCATTTCGACAAATAATTATGCAACCGTCTTGGGATGTTTGCCTTGTCTCTTTATGCATTTATCCGAAGCCAACTTCAAAATTCAAGGTGTTTTTAATAATCTCGCCTCGTTACTGATGGGCCTAGGGTGGGTAGCTCTAATGTACTTGCACCTCATGCGTCAATACCACTGCCTTATGCCAATGTGTGGCTTATCTCTAGCTGACATTTAGCGATTCGGCCCCCTTGTCGCCAGGTTTACAGGCATATCAGTGAATGCCCCTAGGATTCATTGGCTCATTAACTGTTCTCCACCCAACGCCTATCAATGTCCTTGCAAGGCTTTACTCTGCTTCATATGGCCCACTGGCACTTGAACGAAGCCGATGAGATATCCGATCACAGGCAATAAAATAATTAGTGGCTTGCATTCCTTGTAAGCAGGACAGTTACAGGGCATGAGGATCTGTGCTCGTCCCTTCCCATAGGTCGTTTTGCCTTTGGAAAGAGTTGGCTGACTGGGTGGAGGCATTTTGAACAAATAGGAAAGGGACGGAGGGACACATCTTTCCAAATCACTTCTCTCTACAGTCAGTGGCGAATGTTCAGTCACATGATCCGTGTTCACTCAGCGCTTCTCATTGAGATGGTGCGCCCAAGCAGACACATTTTGCATCACGTACGAGCTTTCGTAAGCACTGCTTCCAGTGCTTCTCTTTTGGGTGCTCATCATTTGTGCCATCGGAAGTGGTGCTTATTTTTCAATTAGTAGGCAAAATTCACCTTTGCATCCCACTGGTGGTGCTGCTTTACACAGGCTCATCTTGCGATGATAATACAAAGTAAGTTGAGTACGAACAAATGCATTACGAAGGGAGTGTTTTGCTATTAAGATGGCTTACATCACGTGGAATGCATTTCAAGCCATGCGAAATAGAAACCGCTGTGATCTTCAGGTGGTGGAGCCGGTCTGGGCAGCTGCAATAGGTGTGACATAGAGGTTGAAGTCTTGTGACGTGCTAAAAATACCTATTGTTTGGTTTTCAAAACACTGCACTGGAATCTCGATTCTGCGGTGGTGGGATTTCTCGCATGCAGTGTTGACCTACAGCAACAGCTATGCTAGTAATGGACGCAACAACGAGGTGGCAAGGAACTCACATGAACACATGGAGAAAGAATAATGGGAACCAAAGAATCCAAAGATGCCAAGCAGGTGTCCGAAGGCTTCCCCTTAACTAACAATCACAAACGGCTACTTGTCATACTAAACAGCACAGACGCCTTACTAAAGCCCTTTATGTAACAATTTTGTTTCGTCTCCATATTCAGCTCGTTGCCATACTCAGGACACAACATTTCCTTCCATTTCATCATTGCCATCTTCTCCTTCCTCTACGTCTTCGTCTTTTCCTCTCAAACCACCTCTCTCTTTTTAAATGCTAACTTCATCTCCACCAATTTCATTCATTCGCTCGCGTCTTTCTTTCCTACTTTACACCATTCACTCATTCCCTCATTCATCACTTTAGGTACTTATCCATTCATTTGTCCCCCCTAACACCCTAACTCCCTTTTAGTACAACTTCTTCTCCACCCTTGCCCCAAACCCCGCATTTCTATCACTCTATTCTAAAATGAATCAAACAGCTTCAAATGGATTGCTATATTTTCATTGAAACGACACCCTCAGCGTCATCATGCCTTACTTCTCATTTCATATTTCCGTCAAAAATATGCCACACGCATACATATATATATATATGTGTCTACTACTTTTCTCCCTTTCCCCGCTCATGATTTTCACGTGCAGCGTGACAGCGACAGCAGACAGCCGCGCACTTTCAAACGCTGAGGCAATCGATTAGATCCATCGATTGCCCCACTTCCTCAAGTCAATTGACGAGACCATGACAGGCGTACTAACGCACGACATAGCTCTCTTTTTGTTTGCGTACCTCTCATTTCTCATTTTCTTTTCTGCCGCCTGGACTGCGGTGGACATCGCGGGAATTGTGTTAACGGGAGGTGGATGCTCGCCTTCACACACACACCTCTACTAACGCCAATCACTTGCAGGTTGCAAACGAAGCCACCCACCAGGAGTCCGTTGTCACAACAAGGCAATTCAGACAGAGGAGGAGGATGAGGAGAACTGGGCAGGCGCATCTGAAATGAAGTTCACCAGATCCCTGCAGATGCTCAACTTCCTCGCCTTGCCTAGAAGTCGTCCGATGCGGCGTAAGCTGCAATCGACGGAAATGGCGGAAGACACTGGCACTTCAGGCACGACTTATGGCATAACAGAACTTCCAGATGAGTGTGAATGGAAGGCTGTGTGGATGTCGCAAGGGATGATTGCGCTGAAAAGAGGTGAGAGAGGAAGGCAGTTGGCCGTTCGAAGAAGGAGTGGGAATAGGAGCAGGAGTGGGAGTGTGAGGAGCGCGAGGAGGACGGGAGAATGGAGAAGGAGGTGGAGAAGGGTAAGGCGCACTACGTCATCAGCGGTGCTTACCACCATGTTGACGGCAAACCGAAGAAGAAGACGCGTGGCAGGTGCAGTCGACTCCTTACCAACACCATCAGCGGACATGCGTGGCGCCAGCCACAACGTCAACGACCTCACCAACACAGATTTACGAACTCCATCGGACATTGATGGAGGACGGAATGCTCGCTACCAACCACGTCATCGTAGCAAGCAAAGCTGGTGAGATTGTCTTCTATTGGTTAAGGCAGCACCTCCACTACGAGCAAAAGAAGGAGTATGAGGAGTTGGACGAGGGTATTAGGGACACAGTTATGTTGTTGTTGTTGTTGTTGTTGTTGTTGTTGTTACTCTTGATGCACCTGCTTGCAAAGCTAGCAGTTAGCGTAAGAGGAGGAGAGGGGTGATGATGATGAGAAGTCGCGACACCAGCAACAATGTCTCGCAGTAGTCCGTCGCAGTCGACAATGCCACTGCCTTGCCGTCGCCAGCGCCGTCGTTCGCCGCGGGTGTTGTCTCCCCGTTCTTCACTTCTTTCTTCGTTCCACCTCATCATTACACACAACGGCAGTGATTGCTTCGTCTAAATCACCACACTAGTTGCAGTTTGTTGCTACAACGAGCCGATTACTTCTCTCTCAAAAACCATAAGACATAACTATCCTTCACCAACTTTACTGCTTCCAATTCAAACGATATTCCTCCTAGCCATTATTTCTCCACATGGAACGCATGCTGCGCGCATACATTCAACGTAACGGTGAAGGTGGTCTCAATAAAAAGCATTGCAGGCGCATTTCGGCAGGTTCAATCGAACTGTATGAATGCGAACCCAGTGACAAACACCGTATTGCTGAGAAAGAACGAATCATCTCATTCCACCAGTGTGTAAAATTAACACAGAAGTGTCCATAAAGAGAAGTAAATGGTGGTGAAGAAACGAAAGCACGTTTCTTGAAGAAGGAAAGTGATGGTAAGCCCAAGGTAAAGGCGAAACAAGAACCAACCAGAAAGATGTTTTATCAGAAAATAAAATAATGTATAAAGTCCTTCAGAAATTTCCTGCCTGCTAGATACAACCTTCCATGGTTAGATCCGTGATTCTAGAATTGTTTGTTTGTTTGACAACGGTCTTTCGTAAGTTGACGCGTAGTAGTAGCATAGTGTCGAGGAGGCCAAAGTAAGCCGGTTAGAACATGCCTGTAATGCAAGAAGTAACAGGTGGATGAGCAAGTAAGTATCAATCAATTCACAACAAAGTCTACAACCCTCCCCCTCTCCACCGTCAATCAAGCCGCCACAATCATCGCCACGAGCCTCACTACATCCCACTCCCATCCTCCGTCCTCCGAACCGCCCTAACCTGCACTCACCAACACCTCCATAGACATGAGCACTGCCAACACCAACATCCCCAGAGCAGCACAACAATGGAGACGAGAGGAGGAGACAATGTGGTAGTAACAATAAAATGTCTATTTTCGCCGCAACAACCACGAATGAATGCGGCGATAGCAGCAGCAGCAGCAGCAGCAGCAGCAGCAGCAGCAGCAGTGGCCCTCAACAGGGCCGCGTAATGCGTTCACTCAGCGCACCCCACACATCCACCTCACCGTCTACTTGGAGCCTGTGTACTTGGTCACAGCCTTGGTGCCCTCCGACACCGCATGCTTCGCCAACTCACCCGGCAGCAGCAGACGCACAGCAGTCTGAATCTCTCTGCTTGTGATTGTCGACTTCTTGTTGTAATGCGCCAACCGACTCGACTCGGCGGCAATGCGCTCGAAGATGTCGTTCACGAAGGATTCATTTAATTGTTGGCGTTGGTAATTTTTTTAATTTTTATGATTTGCTCTTTTTTTGTGGCATTAATTAGTTTGGGCAATTTGCACATTTTATTTGTTTTTATACCATCTAATCTTTTTGTATAAATTTTTGTATGTTCCTAATTACCTAATTTTTTTGTTTAAAATTTTCTTGCATCTACATTTTTTCTAATTTATGCTTTTACTTCAGGCGATGAGCGTCTATGTTTGTGGGGTTTATTATTATTGTTCTGGTAGGTTCTTCTAACCACGACTAATTATTTTTCCTCACCAACCCTTTTGCGGCTTGGATGAATTTTGCTTTTGTGTGCATTATTAGTGAGCTTGATGTTGATGGATTTTATTAGGTTGTGATTTTTTTCTGCATTCCTTCTAGAAAATACTGTTGAGATTTTGGTTATGCTTTGTTTGCGCAGTGTTTTATGGTGCAATTTTTAGAAGTGTGTGTTCCTAGGACCCTACAATACACCAAGCTTTGAGGAATTACTTGGCAGCATTCCGTTGGGATTTTGCTTTAGCTTTTGCTGTACGCATTTCCCAGGTTGGATCTGACTTTGCTGCGCTGTCTTTCGTCATGATTTGGTTGTTGTTTATAGTGTAGCGTCCCGAGGCTCCCTTTAAGGTAAACGAAGGCATAGTACTGGGGGTAGAAGACATGTATTCTGGAAACAGAGGGCTTGGGGGCTGTTGGCACGGCCCAAAGGCCGACCAACCGGCCCAGTACAATATGTCCACCCAAGTGACCGAAACCGGTGGTTCGAACAAACAAAGTATTACAATAGGTCCTTTATTTGTGGTAAGACACGGCCAACTTTTATTTCCATAATGTGTTGTTCCAGCAGGTACTGAGGCAATGCATGATTTGCGATTCGACTCTCTGTTGACGTTTTGGTTCTTGTTTTGCGTTAATAGTATCTTTGAGCAAAGCATTTTGCAGGGTCTAAATAGTCATTGAGTCGTGTGTTCGGGCTTGATATGAATTGGTGTTTGATGTAGATCCACAAGCAAGAGAACGGTTTGTTGGAGACGTGTATCTGTTTGCTGACAGGGGTTTGTATCACTACGCGGGTGGTACCTTATAGCGGTCTCAAATGTTTGCGTTTTGAGGTGTCTTTTGAAGCTTGCATTTTGGAGTTTTGGCTTTGCAGTGCGTTGGGATTCACTCACCGGCTTTCCCTTTTCTAGTTTTCGGATGCTAATAACTCGCAATGGTGGTGGTCGACATCGAAGAATCTATGAGATGGTAGGTAATGCACGATCTTTGAGTTATCTGCGGAGGCGTCTCCCTGGTCCTGCGATGTGAATAATGTCGTGGATGGTACCGCTGCGTTCAATGACATTGCAATCGGTTAAACATCGTTTGGCACAAGCGTTGGATAGCTACGTGGGCGTAAGTCAACGTGGCGAGACGAGTTTGAGAATAAGGTTGACGTGACAGGGAAGCATACAGTTTCGTTGGCAGAGGGTGGTGTGTCGCGGTGGCGATTGGGTCAACGCTGAAATAAGAAAACATAATTATTTTGAAAAGTCCAGTCCAGTCCCTTTCGGTAAATTAGTGTTTGCTTGCCTTTGCGATTTGAGGTGTAGGTTCCTTATTTTACCATTTATTTGTTTTTGTTGCATACAGAGATACATTTTCATCTTGCATACAGGGATGCATTATGATGCTGATTGCAGGTCATGGATATTTGATGCATGAAATGCACCAATCGGTAGTCCTGTACATGTGTGCATGTGAAGTTTTTTATTGGATGAGATTCGCTAAGAAAGATTAGACGAGTTTTCGTTGCCCATAGACAGCACTCACGTTTGTTCGTCATGCTGAGCGGTTGCGGAACGGGTTGACTTAAGTTACCTCAGTAGCTTGTTATGTGGTGAGTTGGTTAATGTAGGAGAGTTTCCTGGCGAATGGGACCCCATTTGTTCTCAAAATGTGGAAAACCTACCAAGCGTTTGACTTTACCTAATGCCAAAGTCGTAGGCCCAGGATACGGTGGGAGTGATTTCTTTGAAATAATTTGTGATAATCATGAGGTCATCAGTGAACAGCAGTAGGTGTCAGTTTTGCCTTCTTAATTAGCACATTGCACGTGGAACTTGTCAGCACACTGTTTTTGTGTTGATATTGTCAACCTCTCAAGGATGGTGGGCGATGGTTGTGAGCAGTCTTGCTGATTGACATTCGCTCTTCCGCCGCCACCGCCTTCAACGCTGGTTGTGGGCCGCTTTTTAACTGCATTACAGACTCACCAGGCTGCCAACAACGTCCATCGTTGTCGACGATGGCAATGGCAGGGGGAACGTGGATATGGAAGCCAACCCATGTGAAACCGCTGAGCCTGCGCTAATCGCCTTTGAACTCGTCGTCGTTGTCGTGAACAACTGTAGTTTGCAGTTCTAACCATCAGTCGCGTTGAAAGTTACTTTGTCCNCGTGGCTTTGTGCTTGGTGGGCTAATGAAGTACTGGGCGCGATGTGTGTGTGCCACGCGGGAGTGAAACGAGAGTGAACCTGTAACTTGGTAAGTATTTAGGGCAAGTCGAATAAGATGTTATCATCTTCCCGCAATTATTTGTTTTGCTTGTTCTTTTCAGGTTCAAGATGTTCTGGTTTAGTCGCCTTTACCACTAAGGTATGAGATGAAGCTGATATGAAGTAAGTGGCTGTGGAGTAATTGGAAGTGTAGTTAGGTTATGAGGCTTTGATATGTAAGTATGATTCTCTGTACGATGCATAGCCACATTCGATGATNTGCATAGCCACATTCGGTGATCGCCTGTCCAGTGTTCAAGGCTTAAGACGCAAGTTATGGACGCATTTCCACACGTGAGTAACTTGTCCAAAGAGGCGATTTTGATGACGCTCACATGTGTGAGTGTTGCAGTGAGTGGAATGATTTATCGCCAAAGCGTGAATAATTTGTAAGAGACGGAAAATGTTCAATGACTTCATGCTCTACCTGCTTCTGCAGATTCTCACCTATGCAGCTTGTGCCACATGAAATTGCATGATTTTGGGATTCTTGTATGTTGTTTAACGGTCATCTGCCAGTTGGTGGTATTGAGTGTATTTCTACTGCCTGAGACAAGTGGGTGGGCTTGTCTTTGCATGCTTGCGAAGTGACAGCAGACTGTAGACCGANAACGGTCATCTGCCAGTTGGTGGTATTGAGTGTATTTCTACTGCCTGAGACAAGTGGGTGGGCTTGTCTTTGCATGCTTGCGAAGTGACAGCAGACTGTAGACCGACAGCCATATCAAAGCTTAATTATTGTGTCACTGTAGTTGCCGTGGTGCCGCACCGTCGACAGGAGTTTGACTTTTGCTTTTGAGCCAGTATTTCCTCCACTGGTCATGGATACGCGTAATGGTTCGCGCATTGTTCCATCCCATACGGAATTAGCTTACACCATGGAGGATGAGGGCACTGACGACAGTACCCATACCGAGGAGGGTCCGGAGGACGGTGCTGGACAAGGCGAGGGTGACTATGCAATGCGTCGATGGTTTGTTGAATAACAAATTTTGGCGATGGGCTACTTGGTTGCCTCGTCGTTGAACCTTCTCGGAATGGGTTGCTGGTATGCTAAATGCATATCTACCCGAGTGTGCTGTCTCCATTCGTCTCTGGGGAGGGGGGAAGCTGAAGGAACTGCAGTAGGTATGTATGGATTGGTGATGAAGATGTTCTATTGCGCAGCCGTAGCCCATTCGCATGGTTGAGCGCAGCCGCGGCATATTTTGCTTTAGCGGGTGTGGAAATGTTTTTATTTTGTTAGGTCGCAGTTTGTTGGCACAAGTGGTGAGTGCTCCAAAGTACTACCTCCATTTGGTGGTTTAAACCCACTGTCGAATGTGTAGTTAATTTTTAAAATTGAAAAGCTGCTTCCTAGCCTTGAGAAGAAATTGAAGAGGTGCAGGATGCGCAACCTGTAGGCGGTTGAGTGGGTGGGTGGGTGCGAGGAGGAAGGGTTGTGTTTGGGAGGAGAAGACGGGATGCTCCCATCCACTTTTGCGGCGACATGTATGCCATGAAAGCGGGAAGGAGAGAAGGCCGCACACAGCCTGAGTAAAGTCCTAGTACCTTCTACTTCTCAAGGTGCCTCGAAATGTCGTTATGTTGTCGTTGCAATGCGCGGCACCTTTAAATAGGTGTGACGACTAGCATCACCACCGAGCGACTGCGAGGGACTGAATGATATGCTGAACGAAGTGGCCAGATGCGATGCAAGGTGTGGTGGGAGGTCAGTTTGCTGAATGCCCTTTAATGGCATCCGCTAGTGTACCTGCTGGCCTTTTAACTGCCCTGTTGGCAGGGCAGTGGAACCTCCCTCCAGTTGTTGACGTTGGGCTTTAAAAATGATAAGGCTGTTTGCTGATAGAATTGAAATATCAGAAATAATTTGAAATGCTTTTCCATGGGGATAGGCTTGCAATAAGTACTTGTCAGGATGAAAGTGAGGTGATGTAGGCACCAACTATAAAGCAATAGCTGCGTTTTGGATTTAACCGGTCATTTTGGGCAAATTATTCCGAAAATAAATGTATAACGCTGCATTATTTCATTAGCTGAAAGCATGTAAATGAGGCTGAATAGTGTTATTAGCTCGAGGTTCCAACAAAACTGTATTCTTTTAAGTTATTTAGAATGGGTTTGGCTTGTCTTTACCCTAGTTTGAAGAACTTTTGTCACTGAGTGTGAGAACAGCAACGACCTTGAGGTTATCGAAATGCCGCACTGACGGAATGTTAGAGCAAAGCAAATGTGGTTAATATAAAGCAAACTGTGGAAATGCAGAGTAAGCGCTAACCGGGCTTCGAATATGAAGTCTAAGAGCGCACAAATGAACACTATTGCAGAGCGAAGTTGAAGAGTAGTAGAGCATTCGCAGCGTGAACAATAAATGCAAGGAGATGTCTGGAAATAGATAAATTAAACTTAAAATTGGCAAACTAAGAATGCGACTAATGGAAGGAACGGAGCATTACTAGTGTTCTTAAAGATAACAATAAGATGCTTGTAGGGACCCCAAGACTTTCCTTAAGGTGAAAGAAGGCATACCAATAGGGCAGAATATATGTTCTGGAACCAGAGCGCTTGGGGGCTGTTGGCACGGCCCGGAGGCTAGCCAATCGGCTATTACAGCTTTGCCACCTAATTCACCGAATCCGGCAGTTTGAACGAACAAAGAATTACACAGCTCCTCTCTTCATTCGAGCGTCGTCCTCGACGCTCCACTCAGTCAGCCTACCGTGTCAGCCATCACAACGTAATCAGTGCTGCGAGATGCACCCACGAGCTAACCGTCTCAGTCACCAAGATTCGAGCGCGTGTGTTCTTGTAGTGCCATCAATTCCGCGTAGCACTCGGTGCCGCAAATGCGCATTTCTTAGTCCTCCTCTTCCACGATAATGTGTCTCAATGAAAGATGGGGGTACGAATCCAAGTCNCACCAAGATTCGAGCGCGTGTGTTCTTGTAGTGCCATCAATTCCGCGTAGCACTCGGTGCCGCAAATGCGCATTTCTTAGTCCTCCTCTCCCACGATAATGTGTCTCAATGAAAGATGGGGGTGCGAATCGAAGTCTTCGAATGGGTCGAGACGAATGCAACACACACTGTGATTCCAGGCTTTTTGATGCTGTGGAAGAAATGCGAGGGTATCATAGAANTGATGCTGTGGAAGAAATGCGAGCGTATCATAGGAACCTGAGCAAATGGGGCAATCGGGCCTCATAGGAGCGGGATGCACGCGATCCATTTGTGCGATGCCTAGAACAATGCTATCGAATGGCGTCCTGCACATTCTACATCTGGTGATACACATTTTGGCGAGAGGAGGCGAATTGCCCAATAACAGGGGAGAGGGAGAGCTTAAGGATGATGCTTGACCACAACGTCGCTGATTCCCTTTGTAGTTCTACTGGACATGGAGTTCACGGCTAGTGTCGCTTCAGTTGTTAATAGCTTCCTTGTAGAACGCGAGAGCCGGGTAGGTGCCGAAGATGAACGTCGATCTCGGCCCTTCTGTAATGGGATGCCAGAGGTTCTCCCATCCGTAGCACATGCACTTCTTACACACCGCCAAAGTTTGCCAGAAGCGGTATGGAGTAAGGTAAAATCCGTCAAAGTCGGGTCCGCTTTCCACTACCACCAATGTAGCGTCCCGAAACTTACTTGAAGGCAAAAGGAGGCATAGTACTAAGGCAGAATGTATATTCTGGAAACCGGAACCGGCAGTTCGAACAATTAAAGTATTACACTTTGTTGCTTCTTTGAGTCCCACATTGGTTATGGCGAATTGGGTTAGTCAGATTTCCTTTCTGGAGTGGGTTAGCCCCGAGTCGTGCCAGCGGTAGCAGCAGCAGTTCCTTTCTGCCCACGCATTATATCTACATTAGCCTTTGGAGAAGTCTCGAGAGGGATGCAACTGCAAGTTCGCTATAATTAAGTAGAGTTTAGACACAAACAAATATCACTGTCTTAGGAATATCTTATGGCGTTCGCTACTCTAGGTTGTTTTGAACAATTAAAATCATAACGAGAGATGAGGCATCGTATTTTTAGTTCCGCTTTGGTATTTGTTTGCGGTGGAGAATGTACTTGCCTAATCGATGGGTTCGCAACTTGAATGCAGTCGAACTATTCCAAGCAAATCGAAGGCGAAGTTTGATGCGATTCTCTACGCCTCAAGAAGATTTCTAGAGCTATACCAAGCTCAAACAATTTAAATTTTTGGCGATCTTATCAGTTAAGTGCCAAGGTGCGGTTATCAGATGGGGCATGTAGCGTCCCGAGACTCCCTTGAAGGTAAAAGAAGGCATATTACTGAGGCAGAATACATATTCTGGAAACAGAGGGCTTGGGGGCTGTTGGCACGGCCCAAAGGCCGGCCAACCGGCTCAGTACAATATAGCCACCCAAGTGACCGAAACCGGCAGTTCGAACAAACAAAGTATTACAGGGCATTGTCGGACTTTCTAATACTAGTGTAAGGTGAGTGGCCAGGTCTCATAGAGAACTGTGGTAAGTCTTGCTACGAAACGGCAAATGAGGAGGTCTTCAAATGTGCTGTGGATCCGGGCCATCACCTCCTTGACACTTTCTCCCTATTCTTGGTTTGAGTGCATAGGTGGTTACAGTGGTGATTCTGTCGGTCCCTATGGGAGCATTGGAAATGCGTCCTTAGAGCGAATGGTATTAAATCCAAATACTGTTCCTGGATAAAATGGAGTTGGCCATTTTTCATCTAGTACCGAAGATTGGCTGATGAGGCAGAATGATGAGCGTTTTTAACGCAGGTAGTAATTTTTAACTGACCTCAAATTATTTAGCAAAGAAATTGCTCATTAGCATCGAGGGAAATCTGACAATGAGCGAAGCTTGCATTTGGCTTCCAACTCCACGCTTGCCCATCATTACGCAGGAGTGACTGGTGCTTTAGCATTCAGCATGCACTTGAAAGCATATCAAGTACAACTTGACCGTTTATATTGCATACGTTTATGACAAGAGGCTGAGTGGAATTGATGGCCTAGCTATCGTAATAGTCCCAGCACCTGGCATCAGATGCGCAGCAAAAGGGGGGTGAGTGAGTGAGTAAATAAATAAATGAACAAATGCTGGACAGTTGTTTGGATACAAGATGGGTGGCTTCGAGATTTGTTCCAACTCCAGCTCTCCTAAGCTATTAAGACACCAATTTGATTTGGGAAGGGATGCGAGGAAGTCGAGGTGTCACGCAATGTGACCTTGTTGACAAGCGCAGTGTGCTAAGTGCATTATAAACTTTGCTTAATTTTCTGATCCATTTTATTGGAGTTTGGGAAGTGGGAATTAGGCATACTGGTGAGTCTGTTGGCGAAATGACCAATAAGTAGGAAGTCGAGCCTTTACGTGATACCTTCATCAAGCCGTAATTGAAAACGTGGTAGGGCATGTGGCTGGAGGCGGAGTTACTGATGTCATGCAGAAGGGCATAGGCGAAAGACGATCCATTAATAACAGTGTTTTGGTCTTCTGCCTACTGATGTTCAAGTGAGTAGTACTGGCATAGGTCAAGGAGTGCCGGTCTTAGACTCGTATAATGTGCTGGTATTATTGGCAGTAAATGATGTTTCAGCGAAAGTGAAAGTCGTTCAAGAGGTTGTTCTAAATTAAACCCCCTCCATCTTCAAATCGCGTTCAGTGGGTAGAATTCCCAAAGAATTAATTTGGGGGAGAGGAGCGCGTGCAATGCTGAAATCGAAAGCAAGATGACTCGACGGAAGTTTTGTAACCTGGATAGCAATGCTCCCATCGTTATGCAATCTTCGTCTTCCTATTATTGCTGCTCCCAACTGTAATCGAATGCATCGAGCCCACTTGTGTGTTTGAAGCGCGAAGATGCTACCGCAAACGAGTTATCGAGGCAATGTTGCTTTTGGCGTGTCTTCTGTAGAATTTGATAGGATCTCACCCCTGAGCATTTCTTTTTCCAAAGAACTTTCGTTCCGTTGAAACCTGGCAACGCTAGGTTGTTTTGAATCACTCCTTGCCCTAGTACTCTTTCTTGCACTAGGATCAACGTCATTTTTGCTGACAGTTTTCGGGTATTTTATTGACCAATTTAGCCCCTCGTACAGGGCGGTGCTCACCTTTTTACCGCAGACGTGATTTTCAAGTGTTATGGAGCAAACAGCAGTCTATCCGCAAGTCGAAATTTTATAAAAAGAAATTTGCCCATGGTTATACTCTACGAAACAATGCGGGGCTTTGCACTCGTTGGCGTCCAGGTTGAAACTTACCAATGGGAATGTTAACACACAGGAATGGGAGAAGATTAAGGGAGACAATACAGTGCCCTTTGCGGTGTTCTTAATGGCATTCTTTTGGTGTGCAATCATGGTCAAATAGGATTATAAAAGCGGGCTAATAACAGAGTTTGACGAATGATTGCATTGTTTATCGTAATAGAGCTTTTACGTGAGCTCAACCCCTATTTATTTTGTGTCTCGCTGGAAATGGCTTCAATGCTAGCTTATGATGATGGGTACTTTAGGGAATGCAACACGGTAGTAAGCTTTCCACTGTTAGTAAATATTTATCATAATAGCGCAAAGTTATCCGGTTACATTGGATCAGTAAATCAAAGCATTGGCAGATTGGCGTTTGTCATCATATTTTAAAAAACGCAGTGTAATGCTTTGTTTGTTCGAACTGCCCAAAGCGTACACTTTGCCATCTTGTCTAAATTACTGGATCAACAGAAGATTGCATCGTTCAACTATATTTTCACTAATTAAAAGCTTGACAGCACTGTGTCGATATCAACGGTTGACTTACCATGAACCCCAACGAAGGTCATCACAATTAAACTGTCAAGTATGTGGTTTTATTTACTCTGAGGAACTGATGCCCACACATCCGACGACTATTGGCCCTGTTATACCACTGGCGATCCCGCCGTATGAGACAACCTCAACATTATATCCCCTTCCTTTCAATGCATTGATGTTCCCCTATTGTTAATGCTCAAATTGACTGCGAATTTTGACTTGACTTGAGCAAGGCATGTTGACAAAGACTATATTCTTCGATTTAGACAGACCATACTCATCAGTAATACATCGAATAATACCCTAGATCTCCTTCCTTATAAGGAAGAACTGTTTGAACATTTTTCTTTTTACTTGACTATCTGTCGGACCTCACGCATGTCCAAGTGCTTTCCTCACTAGTAGAAGTGTGCGGCCTGGCAAGTCATATATCCTGAGTCCCACATGTCTTGTTGTTTGTCCCTCTATTTACAGACACATCTACCTGACTGTCTATATGCTCATCTGTCTATCCATCAAATCCTTTAGCTTTTCCTTTATTTGCAAAATGTGCAGTAATTTATTCGGGCAACATACATAGAGCTGACCGAGATAAGTTTGCCTACAGTATTGACAAGAAGAATTTGAATATCAAAAGAGAAAGGTGAAAGCAAGTTTAATTTTAGAACCAGGTTGACGTACAGGTTGACGCATTGCTAAAGTCGAATAAAGGTTAGGAGGAGAAGGGAATGAGGTATCATATGCAGCATTTCCGAGGCTCTGCATGCTGGAACGTCAGGTAGTTCCCACTAGGCACCTGCAGACGATGAATTGAAGCAGGTCGCCACGCTACGGAACAGATGCGTCTGCGCCTTTTTTATGCCATTTGAGTTCTGTTATTCGTTTTAGGATCTATATTTATGTGTCCTAATTAACAAATTGAGCAAACGAAATGCGAAATAGTTCGCCAACATTACACCAATAGTAGTCCCAAACTTCCGTAGCACGACTGGCTTCAGCCTTGCGACCGAGAGTTAAGAGAGAAATACGAGAACACGTGAAAGAAGAAATGATTGCAGTGGCCATAGGTGGGTTAATCATGTCAAAATATTACCAAGGAGGAAATGAGGAGTACTTCCAGAAGCCAATGCTTTGCTCTTACATCTGCGGGAAACATTGAGGAGTGCCCAATTTATGGGAATTTTTAGTGACCTGATGCCTTTCCCAGTAAGCCCTTCGTTATGTGTCCCTCTATTTGAATGGATGTCAGGTCATTCACTAAACAGACTAGTTTGGTCGCTCCTAACCAACCTCTTCCCTTTATTTAATCCGCTACCAACTCTGCCCTCTCCATCAATTCCGATTTTAAACCGATGACGATGAAGTAGCGCTCAAATAACTTGCAAACCTCCCCCACATGGTCTCGTCTATCCCGCCGCTACCATCGCCAGTAATGGCAATGCTGATGCTAGCCGCATTTGTGATATTCCAAGTATCTATGAGTCGACAACTGAGGGTATACAGTGCCATTCGTATCCCTGTAGCGTTTACGCGAGCCGACTCAAGATTGATCTCGACAGTGACCACAAGGATGGGCTAGTAGGTGCTAACTCTAGTCTCCAGCTAACACGGAAGAAGAGAAGTGCTGAAGGAAAGGTTCAGAACAGCTCCGATGTTGTACTGACCCATGACACCAATCGTTAGCACTACCGCGTTGACCCTCTTCACTGCTGTTCAAATGCTAAAAAGGGTAACTATCCTTCTCAGAATCATAAAGTTCCCATACCCACTTTCAAAACGAANTAGCCGCATTTGTGATATTCCAAGTATCTATGAGTCGACAACTGAGGGTATACAGTGCCATTCGTATCCCTGTAGCGTTTACGCGAGCCGACTCAAGATTGATCTCGACAGTGACCACAAGGATGGGCTAGTAGGTGCTAACTCTAGTCTCCAGCTAACACGGAAGAAGAGAAGTGCTGAAGGAAAGGTTCAGAACAGCTCCGATGTTGTACTGACCCATGACACCAATCGTTAGCACTACCGCGTTGACCCTCTTCACTGCTGTTCAAATGCTAAAAAGGGTAACTATCCTTCTCAGAATCATAAAGTTCCCATACCCACTTTCAAAACGAATTAATACAAATAATTGCAAAAAATCTGGTGAGAAGTAACAAAAGGAAATGAAATATTTGAATAAACATCAAGGCATAGATTTGGCAAGCAATGCTGTCTGCCCCTAAACAGCTTTGAACATTTGCCAGCAACTTGAAAAGGCTCGGACAGCATTAAGAGTTTTACCTTTAAAATGATTGCGACTACAAAACAGAAATTGGGCTTGGCAATTAAGTGGTCTCAAGAGATTGGCATAGAGTTACGGTAGATGGAGAAATCTTTAGACCGCTCGAATGGCAAAATCGCAGTTAACTTAGACCCACCTCACTACATATGCTTTATCCTTCGTGCACAATACCAGCCCTTTCGCCCCCTTAACCAATGTAACATGATTGGACCATAAAATTATTTATGCCTTAGCATGTCCTTGTAGGTTAGTGAGGGTGATTTCCTATGTTCGGAAAGTTCGAAGTCACGTCTGGGTGGCGTGATCTCCTTTTCAGATCACGATGCCAACGGTTGAGCCTGCTTATGTTAAAAACAGGTTAGTTGATCGCGAATCATCAAAATGGGTGTGATGTGATGTTTTGGAGTTGAAATAGGCATTATGGTACTATCTATGGTGATTTTATTTCCAAAAGCCCAAACGCTTGTCCTGCAAGGAAGAAAAATGCTTTCATAAGAGCCTCAATGTTTACTTATTAATACAAATTCGTTCAAAAATAAAACTCGTTTGTTATAAACAGCTACCGGGTGATTGCATTGAAAGTTACCAGCACTTAGGGATTCACAGGACTTGATCATGTCATGGTGTCCGTTTCATTCCCTAGATAAAGTAATCGCGTTAGTGAAGGATTGTTATCCTATAGCAATGCATTTAAGTTAATTGAGACCCGCATTTTTGGCAGCATCATGGATTTCAGACGCAATATTTGAACGCATTGTAACAGGCGAAACCCTGTCAATCGTATCAACTTGCTTATATGCCTGGAGCATAGGGCGCCCATTCATCACTATAATGATTCCTTATTATTCCTGGCCTTTGATGCTCCACTAATGTGCTAGTTAAAAGGAATATAAGAGCATGATTGGAACACATTCACCCTCCAAACCAAGTTGGCTCCTTTTTCATAGCTTTAAATGATACTCGGATTAGGTTCAACAAC
The DNA here is from genome assembly GCA_001693075.2 of Taenia saginata. Taxonomy (NCBI): domain Eukaryota; kingdom Metazoa; phylum Platyhelminthes; class Cestoda; order Cyclophyllidea; family Taeniidae; genus Taenia; species Taenia saginata. The sequence continues at coordinate 65,072 of LWMK02000250.1, read as the reverse complement.
GAAAAGCACCGACTGTAATGTTAAGGGGTCATGGCGTAGTGGAACCACATCCCATTTTTGCTAGCAAATGGTTAAAAGGCCCTTTTTAGCAAGAACAACGATGAGTGAAAAATACCGTTGATTATAATTAGTGCTATGCATTGTGAGGGATTGACAATCATTTGAACGGGGCAACAGGGTATACTTTTAAGGTCAATCTTTGGTGGCGGTTAAGTAAGGAGAGTTAACCTTTGGGATTTGGCCCCATTAATTCCGGACGTTGAAGAATCGCCTCGTAGACTTGCCCACCGACGTTAGTTTTATTTGATATGAAAAGTAGTACTGGGTGCATCCCCTAAGGAGTCTTTTGGACTGGCCAAGAAAAAACAGGAAAGAATGTGAACGACTTTATCTGAGAGTAGTCTCGAGTGCCTAACAAGTCATCATGTCATCCCATCCATCTAACATATGGAAGGGTAAGTGGTCATCGGGTTGTGCATACATCAGCCTCCTTTCTAGCAGCGCTGTAGACGAATGTATTTTCTCCTCTATATTAAAATAGCTCATTAAATGAAGTCCTTGCTCAGCTCTTAATTCCAGATTAGACTGTGTTGCAAGCATAATCAGTGTAATGTGTAGTGTAATTATTGTGGTGCATTTGCCCTTACAAAATCGTCCTTCCAATTAGTCCTAAAGTAATTGGGAGGAAGTGGAATCTGCACCTCTCTGCAACGGTAAAATTTAATCAGCCTCAAAACCATCCACAATGAATTTCAAGGCAAGTAAATGAGATTNAACATATGGAAGGGTAATTGGTCATCGGGTTGTACATTCATCTGCTTCCTTTCTAGCAGCGCTGTATGCGAATGTATTTTCTCCTCCATATTAAAATAGGTCATTAAATGCAGTCCTTGCTCAGCTCTTAATTCCAGATTGGACTGTGTTGCAAGCATAGTCAGTGTAATATGTAGCGTAATTATTGTGGTGTATTTGCCCTTACAAAGTCGTCCTTCTAATTAGTCCTAAAGTAATTGGGAGGAAGTGGAATCTGCACCTCTCTGCAATGGTAAAGCTTAATCAGCCTCAACATCATTCAAAAGGAATTTCAAGGCAAGTAAATAATTTTTATTTGTAGTATTTGGTACATTGTCCTAGCCATTTGCAATGCGGCATTATGTATTTAAATAAACTCAATGAAATGCATAATTTTGTTTTCCTTTCATAAATTGGTCACCTTACAAATTTAACTCACACATGAATACTCTCCATGTGACATCAACTTGGACGGTGTCTGTCAGCGTTGGACTTGCACATAACGGATAAAAGAACACTTTAGATGCTCAAGGCCAGGGAAGTACGAATGAGGTCTGTCTGCTCGATGCATTGTGACCTAAACAGAGAACCCATGGTAAAATCCTATTCACAGTCAGCCAAAATTGAACAACCACCACAGTGTGAGGTATCCGTCTTCAACGACAACCTTTTCTGCATGCTATACCCCAACCAATAGGAGAGTGAGAGAAAAGCACTTCTCCTCATCATTCGTGGACCTCTTCATTACAAGCACTCAAAAATCGTGTAAGCGCATGGTAAATGCTGCAGACAGAAGAGATGCATGTGAAGTTGATATTGGATAGAAGATGCACCAAAAGTTGCACTTGACTGCCTTCTTTGAGAGTGCAGGCCACGAACACTGGCTGTTTTCTTCTCAAGTTAATGATAAGGGCTGACAACTTTCCTTGCTTTTGCGGTTAGTTTAACTAAGTCTTTCTCAAAGGTGGAAGGTATGGCATTTGCACCCGAAGGAAAAGCAGCATTCCTATCTTTTGCACAAAACTCTTCATTTATAAATAACGATTTACTCAGTATCAATGAAAGTTGCCTTAAAATGTGGGCCAGACATTCATCTGGTATAAGCTCTGTGCTTGGCGTCTCTATTTTCATGTCTGCATACCTTATACTCTCACAGTTATGCAAGTTGCAATTAATTTATTTAGGTCATAGACTGAGCTATGTGCACACCACATTTGCGTGGGAAAACAAACATTTTCTTAGCATTGCATCCTATCATGTCACCCTCCGTCCACTGCAAGCTGGGTCAGAATGGCGTTGTTTCAAACAAAATTATGAGGGTATAAGGACCCAAAAGGCGGTGTTAAAGATTGAAACCCTAATATACCATAAGGGGGTAAATGAAAGAGCTAACCCACCTTCAGTAAGCGAAGTCTGAAAGAAGACGCACATAGAAGGACCCGAACTGGCACTCAAAGAGGCGAGACAGCATGTCGTATGCAAATACAACGCAGATTGAGTTTGAGCACCAAGTTCTAGTACTGTTGAGGCTGGAAAGAACCCGGATGTATAGGAAACAAAGTGGAATTCCATCGAGAAGACTTCATTGTTTCTACTTGATCTAACGCAATTTACGTCGTAAGACTAGGTCAACTCACGCAGTTGTTACGATCCCACACACAGAATGAACAAATAGTCCATCAGTGTCGATCCTCCATGCAGGCAAGGTGGCCGCCCCAAAATAAAACAAATATCGTTCCTTTCGGAAGAGGCCTAATTAAATGTGCACCCTTCGCACACGTTAATATACCATCTGAATCACTACCCAGCATCCCCAACTAGGCAGAGTTTACGCGTTGCCTTGAAACTTAAGGGCTGTAGTCCAAAAAAATTTAAGGAATCCCCCATCGTGAAAGATAAGCCTGTGGAATAGTAGGTAACAAAAGAACTGAAAGCAGCACCTGCAAGAAATGCATACGAATTGTCCCATTTCTGCAAAGAAAGAAAGGTAATGCAACAATTGAGTAGGTCAAGGTAAAGAACCTTCAGATCTGAAGGGCCAAGTGAGTAAGGATCAGAAAATAAGGTATGTAAAAGTGTCTGCCTATGTGCAGCAATTCATAATGGGTCTGAATTTGACTATGGTACCTGAAGTGTCGGAAGCGGACCGCATAAACCACTGCCATAATATGCTGCGACGAAATGAGGGAGTAGGATTGGTGGCAAGGTCACAATGAAGTCTTGAAGTTTAATCCTTGATGTCGCCTGTCAGGTCCTAATCCCTGGATATCTTTGCATGCAACAATGCCGTCTCTGTCCCAGCCTGCAGCGGACTATTTGCTTTTTATCACGTCAAATCACGGAAGCGGCGGAGGTTGACATCGTATGGCGCAATGCCGAGGGAGGTGCTCTATTTCCCCACGTAAATTTAGCGAGCATGCAGCCTAGCCTATAATCCGACTAATTGATTTGCAACTTGCATTTTATCAGTGTGAGAGGTGTGCTGCAACGAAATGAATGTCTGACATGGTTGTGATGAATTGACTTCCTTCCCAAATCGAAGGGTCTTGATCGCTGGAATGCGTTCCCGCTATGAGTGAAGTACACTCAAATAGGTAGATATGGCTTCAAGCCTCGTGTCGGGAGGCGATGCAACGACCTTAGAACCTTTTAAAATGCACGCCTTTCTTGTTTGCCTGAGAACCGCATTCACGCCTTTCTTGTTTGCCTGAGAACCGCATGGATAAAATAAGGAAGCAATCCGTGCACTAATTAATTTGCTCACTAGAATCCGGAGAGTGACTAGGGATTGGCACGCTATAAACTGTGCAGGCGGTTTTTAAGTGAATGACGATTTTGGTTGCATTCGTCCACTTAACTATGATCTGCAAAGAATATTTCGATGCTTTTATTAGCCTTGTAAAAAAACAACAAGTGTGATCTATTTTACAAAACTAAAATTTATCATTAGCTGTCTAGACATCAGTTTATAGAACTGTTTTGCTACTTTCCTACACATACTTTCCCGTACTTAGAACTTACTTTACTGCCTTCTTTAAAATGTTTTTTTGGCCTAGTTTTGAAAACCAAACGTGTTTATGCGCAGCCTTAGCTAACGAGTGAACCAATCGCCCTGTAATTTAGCTAACGAGTGAACCAATCGCCCTGTAAAGAGGCTGCGTGAGGTGCGTTCGGGTATAATTCGTTTTTAATTTTTGTTAGTATCTAAAATACCTTAGGAAAATGCGGTGAACTTTACCCGAAAAGACACAGAGAGGTGCGATAAAGTGCGTGCTTTTACTCAATTCGCCAACTTCGCGATGCAAGATACCCATCCCTTATTTTGAGCATGCCAACTTTTGGAATATAAGAAAAACACTTGAACACTAGGGATAAAAGACTTCACTAAACACCTCGTTGATTGAAGCCGATGCGTAAATTATGCTAAGTCCAATTTATCGCTAAAAATACAACTTATCACTAGACAATTGAATTGCTTGAAACCATTTGCACATTCAGACTATCAATGTGGTGGCCAGTTTACAAACAGAATGAAGCCAACTCTGGCGCATAAAGACCTGATGTTCTTTCAATTTTACATTAGCTTACTACCTTGGAATCCTTGTATAATCGAGCCGAAAGTATCTATGAGTTACGCTTCTTTTGGCGAAAAACATTTTGGTTTACTTTCACCGAACAAGTTATGCCATGTATTTTTGGGGTAACAGATGTAAACGAAAGAAAACGACCAATCATAATAAACTGAACTTGTAGGATGCATCTTTATATTGGAGATCCAAAAATCAGGGGAATCTTGTGNATCATAATAAACTGAACTTGTAGGATGCATCTTTGTATTAGAGATCCAAAAATCAGGGGAATCTTGTGGATAAATGTAGAATCATGAAGAGCTTATGTGTTTAACAAGCCAACGACTTAAAATAGGTGAAAGCTGTTAAGACAGTACTCACATTCGGGCGGCAAATAGCCTTTACTCTGGCAAATAATGCATTTCCACGCATTAACTGATCGAAAGCTAAGTTCTTTATTAGAGAGACCTACTGTTGGCTGCTAAACTGTGAATGAATTGAGGGATTTGTAAGTCGAAATTGCCTACATGACAAAACTTCCACAGGATGAGTGGGGCGGTGGGACCTAAGCAGGATAACTCCAATCGAGCTACCGAATCGCAACTCCCTTCATCTTCCTACGCAGTGGTCACAAAGTATGTTTCGTGTTGATATGCTGAGCAGTACTCTCCGTCAAACTTGTTAGTTTTATTGGCAAATACATAGCAAATTACTATCCGAACAAGTATAACGTGACTTAATAGCTCAAAACAATCTGCCTGTGTTTGAAGTGAGTGTTGTTATTACAAAGCAAAGTGCTAAAGACCTTGCTGCTCTTTTAAAAAGCTTACATGCTGCTGAAGGCGTACAGTTGATATTGTGTTCATTTGCACATGGTTCCGACAAAGGGAAAATGTGAATATTTTTACCTCGTTCCACCCGTATATCCTATTCATATCTCTCCCTCAATTTATAGACTTGGCATTGAAAACCAGATTCAAAGGTTCGTTTAAAGTTGGCCAAACACAGCAATTTGGTAGCTCCTAGAGGTCGTCAGGTGTTTTAAAGTCACTGAGCCTTGGCAATTCGCTACAATAATGCCAGGTATTCGTAATACCAATCACCAACGTAAATGAGCACACGCCTTACGTAGTAATCAACTGCATGCGACTTTGCTACTGCTCTTTTACTTAAGCCATCTCTCTTCCAGCCTGCAAACAGCTTTGAGTTACCGGGTCTTAAACAAAATTAGAACCACTGGAAGGCTTAAGCACATTGGCCCACATTCCAACTCCACCTTGGAGTGCTCATGCAGGAAACCCACTAAATCCGGAGCACTAATGAGCATGCACATTTTTAATGCAAATTAGTTAGAATATCAGAGCTATTACGATAGAATTAAAAAATGCTAATTTAAATAGTTCGAAGACAGCTAAACAAACAAGTAACTAATAGCATCCAGCCAATTCCAAGATCACACATAATGCCATACAGTTCTCACAAGTTGGGCGAAAATCTGCCCATTTTTAAAAGCAGCTAACCTTTAATCCGACCTCAGTCTTCAGGAAAATGACACCTTAGAAAACCATCATGCCGGTTTCTAAAAATCACCCACGTCTGGCGACTGCCCTATGATGACAAGCATTTTTCTCCTAACCACGGAGTATGGTCTCAAAACAGTTGATCCCAGGCATACGAACCATCCTGTCAAAGCTTTGCTTAGATTACGAACCATCCTGTCAAAGCTTTGCTTAGAGGATGCGAAACTTCAAAATAATGAACCAGCACCAACAACTCTGTCACCACAGTCGAAATTGGATTCGTAAACCTGTTGAGATCAAAGACTTCGGCTACACTATGAACACAAGCATCCGAGTGTTAATCTGCCAAACTCTTTGCTATACACATTTGTTGACCACCAACTTTGCATCTCATCATTACAACTAAATGGTATGAAAACTAAAAGCATCTTTAAGCCTTATACGAACGTTAAGATCTAGCCAGAATCGTGCACGTTTTAGTGTCTTTAGAGGGAGAAATCAAAGGCAGGAGTGCACTACACAAAAGTACTTGCATTACCTGCCCAGTCTCTGAGCAGTATTAATAAGTTCATGGTCATCAGTAAAAGCCGCATCCAAATACTTGTCGTCTCTCCTTAATGAGCTCGTTTTGGAACCCTAGTGAGCTAATTGATTGGGCGCCTTTTGCGCTTTCAGGTGAGAACTGTCACCATTAGTTCTAAAACTGCATGTCACTGGCAGGTAGTAGTCATAATCAACTCATATACTCTTCCTGTTGATAGTTGAAATGCTCCCTTAAGAAGATTGTCTAGAGGCACTATAAATTAATGAACCACCACCACAGAATGTTCCAGTTCATGCACAAATCAACTACCCTGATAAAAATAACTGAAGTATGCACTTCTTGTTTTCAGAAATCTTAGGCAATAGCTGTGATTATGTTCAGAAAATGCATTGAAAGTGGCAAGAGCAGCAAAGCCTTGCACCTTTTTGCATCATTGTCTGCTCTCTCCACGCCTTGACGAGATGGATGCTAAACGGAGCGTAGTGGGCCACTCCAGGTGTTGCCGCGTTGGATATTCCCATAAAAAGAATCCACCACCTACTGGGAAAAAGCATCTCCTCATAATTGTTTTTTTAACGAGGCGCCAGATATTTATGCCTAATTTTGGCATAATGGGCCGGACTAGGAAGACAACTTGCCTTCCTTAAACAACAAAAATGCCTTTCACAGTCAGATCTTCCGCAATGTTTGCATAAAGTGGTATCAAACCCTGATAAAAAGGGAAAGAAAACAAGTCGTAAGCATCTACGAAGTCGGCATTTAGCTAGAGAGGGTGGACTTGTGGTTTGCGCAGTAAGGCCAAACACTACTGAGGCAGGGAGAATCCAGATAGAAAGGGCCAAGCTGAATATCTGCCAAGAAAATTTGCGAGGTTTTACTTAACCAGATTTAGACAGAGCAAGGCGAGATCAACACTACCATTTGCTGTAACTCCACGTATAGCCTGAAGCCGACGTCATTTCTAGACCTTCCAATTAGGAAATCTGGTAGCTCTGAAACGGATCAAGTGTCTTAATTTAGAAAACTTTGGATTCTTGGTACTAATAAGGTAAAGAAGTGAAACCGTTGTCCTTTAAATTACTGGATGAAGTATCCAGCTAGAGAGGGTTGATGTGTTCGAAAGAGCGAAGGTGATTAAAGCATGGGAAGGTAGAGATGTCAATCTGATGAGTGAGTGATGGAAATGAGCTGCATGTGCCTTCGTGTCTTAAATGCAAGAAAAGGCTGCTCGTGCCAAAAGTGTATCTCCTAGTTGTGCTCCCTTAAGCAGATTCTTTTGCAATAGAACTGGGAAAAGTCTAAGACATTCGTAGGCCTCGACAGCGCAATCCAACTTTCAGGTGTAAAATGCACAAAATCATCAGTTTTTCAAGTCCTTGCAGGCAGAACCCAAACAAATTGACAGCGTTAGCGGACGGAAAGTGAACTGGGTGCATGCATGAGTGCACGATAACTTGGGTCGGTGTAGACGTGACGGTCATGGATGAACAGATTTAGCATGGGTAAAGGAACTGCTTAAGACGAGTGGAAATAAGAGAGCAAAGGTGGGTAGAAACGAGGTCAAATCATACGAAACTTGAAACCAATTTTAAGGTTTCTGAATGGAAAGGGCCAAAGCAAACGTTTGACATTCCACCCACTTGTGGATCTATATTTGTTTCGAGATCGAACAGCTGACGCCATTGAAAATAAATCGATGATTTTAAAATTTTGATCGGTGCATTGACATCCTGGTTTCGCGCTCTGAAAGAGATGAGATTGCCGCAAGACTGGAAATTACTTCTTGGGATCCTTGCTGTTATCAGCTGCATCTGTTTAATCTTTTATGAGGCCCTACCGCTTCGGAGTAGGTACGAAGATAGCAGCACGCATGCAGGTTGGTTGTCCTCCCTGCTTACAGCAGGTGGCTTCTGAGTGCAAAATTGTAGGCTGTTTCTACGATTTATTTAGGGTTGGTTACCGTTATTGGGTCACCACTGGAAAACTACACATGCCTTCAAGTACAGGCGTATCTGTCTCAGCGATTACCCATTTTGCTGACTCTGTCAGGACAGAACAGCCAGTTCTGGTTGTTTGGGGTACGAAATGCTACCTTGAGGTACAGTTGGCAGCACCACGCTTCAGCTGATGGTGAGAACCAATCCTTCATGTACACCTATGTGGCTATTGAAGATCTGCAGCTAATCTGCACAGTGAAAAGTCGCTTCATGTCACCATTCTTGGTCAACATTCATCCATCTTCCATTCAAGTGACCTTTCAGATCTTACATCCATCACCATGTCTTGCCGATGCAAGCGTGAGGAGGCTGCTCAAAGTAAAAGAGCTGCAAATTTTAGGCTGGCATGGAATAAGTCTAAAGCCGCTGGATGGACAAACATGGGGTCTACTTCAGTGTGCTATTTTCAAGCTCGTAGAACTACTGTCGGACAACTTCCTGCTAAGGTGGTGGCTCCAAAGAACACTGATGGCTCGAATTGCAGAGTTCCTTGAAGACCAGAAGCTTTTATTGCTCTGACTGTGAGCGCCCATAATCGTTAAAAAGGCTGTTGCACATATTTGTATTACAGCGTTTGTCAATGCATCACATGGGGGTGACAAGCCGTCATTTTTTTGTGGCGCCGCAGACCATCGGTCAGTAAGGATTAAGGTAAGTGCAAAGTATTTGCATTATTCAGCTGAATTGCTATCAAAAGTTATGATGGTTGAAGGGATGATTTAGCCGTAAGTCGTTTAGACGACTTGTACTACTCGACCATTTTCATAACAGAGTTCCTCACATCTCTATTTACAATATGAAGGGTTAACCTGTGATAAAAACCATCCACACTCACATGATTCTTTTGCCCATGTTTGTGAATTCCTGCTTTTTTATTTTTGCATATGTGGACGTATGCATCCAAAAAAGTGCAGAAAAAGCACTTTAAAATGTGGCGCATAGTGTTTTCTATGCATAAACGCAATTAAAAGTTTATTTATTGGACAGATTGCTATGCATGGTCACTCACACACTCATAATACGGCCAACTGCAAGAATGATGTCAGCGTTGGCACCCCTTTGAGGCGGTAACAAGCCAAAGGTTTCACAATGGAGTGGATCTGAAGCAAAATCTTGCCTAGCACATCAAGCGATCCCTTCTGAATCCAACCCCTATAAGCGCTAGTGCTGACAAAGAGGTTAAACAGCTGGTTGGATTGTGTATATCTTCGATGTGAACAGCTTTTAAGAACATGATACAAGTTTCTGATTGCTACGGACTTAGTCGAGCTTTGGCCCTGTATTTAAGGACAGAGGGCCTTCAAAAAGGAAAAACCAGATAGCGGCATTTCTAATTACTAATAAGGGTTAAATTTTGAGTGGATTGATCAAGGAGTAGTTTCTTTGAAAAGTTAAAATTACCCACACTACACTTTAGCAATTGTTCAATTAGTCCCTTCTGCTGCCTTATAAGCATTCCACCGGCTGCAGTCAAAAGTACTTTACGAAAGTGTACCACCTGTGCGACTTAACGAAAAGATATCTCATCACATAACTTCTCTTAGCTTACCTCATTCCATGTCTCGTCTCTCATTCCTAGCTATTGTGGTAGTGAGGGCGTATGCTTCGGCGAATAAATGGGCCAAGGCAACGTCTATTCTGCATAGGCGTACTTGCCGAAAGGAGACTTATAAGGGGATAAAAATGGTAGTGCACTAAATGACTGCCTTTGGTGCATAGAGCTTGTTCAGTGCAAGCAGGAAAATGACATGTAATGATGCAATTTTATAAGTAGCTAGACGTAAATCAAGAAGAGCTGTTTCAATTTTGGATGGAGGTAGAGTGCTAAGGGGAAACCAAAGAGGTTGAGGGAAGGAGCGTGGAGAAATAAAGATTTGATTAGGCAAAGAGAGTGAAAGAAGTAATGTTAAAGTGCAGCGTTAATTACGAGAAGTATGTAGAAGAGAGAGGAGAAACCATCAAGGATGCCACATTCAGCATTGTGGGGTGCATGAGCGTGTGTGTTTCTGGCTTTACGGTGAACGGATCTTTAGTTACGTAGCTAAACACCCACACATAAATGTCATGAGCCATCAGTAATCTTTAATAAGTGTTGAATGATTTAATTGGACGTTTTTATGCATGATAAAGCGCTCTAAAATTTTCTAGGCATAGATTCTCCTATCGGAATTTGTCGATTTACCTAGTCCAAGCTTGCTTTATCCAAATATTTGTCTTTTCTTTTCCTTTTCATCTCTGGATTCCTGGTTGGGAGGATGCTTGCTATCACCTTTTCCTCACTCTTATCTGTCCAATTATGCACAGTTGCCTCATGTTTGCTCCCTTGGTTGCATGGACCTTGCTTTAACACTAACTCCTAGTTATCTAAATGGGTCAAATTACAGAGCTGGTGCCTTCAACTGTACCACCAGTTGTTTAATACGCTCACGATATCACCCATCTAGAGCAAATTTAATGGACGAAATGTGTTGATTGGAAGTTTTGTCACCCTAGCAAGGTCGCCTTACTATATGATGAAACAGCCTCATAAAATGCCCACTCTATTTAAAATTCATATCATTTTAGAGAGGGATAGAAGGCAATCGTTAAAATAAAGTCAAGCTTGTTTTCCAAGCAAGTGTGACTTTCGGTATCACTCTATAAAGATTGAAATTTGACTGATGAGGATAGTAATGAAGGGCTCGAAGAAGAGTACCAAAGCACAGAGTGAGGATTGTTTACGATTGTCAACGCGTGTGAAGGGTGGTACTTTGAAAGCTCCCTGGGTTGTAAGAAGTCAAAAGGCTAGTGCAATCCAAAGGTCGTGTGAAGCATTCTAGTCGCATGATGTAACCATGAAATAATTCCCAAATGAATCTAGCAGAATTGCCAAGAGGTGCTAGTGATGTTGAGGTCAGGTACCTTCTCATTGGCAAGCAAATTTGATTGTTTGCAGGATATGCTGTTGCATGTTTGCCTGCATCACTAGCTGTGGTGAGGCGGTTGACTTTTAAGACCGACATAGATGGCGCAGAGAACGGCGTTCAATGGGGAAGGGACCATGCAATATTTCTATTGTTAGCTTACCACTTCCTTCTCTTAGCAGACCTTTACCACGCTGGGACGTTAAAGTGATAATGACGAAAATTGGTGTCAAGAAGCTTCTTTTCGATTTTAATCAGTATCAGGAAATTTGCCATCAAATTAGCAAAGAAAATTACTTCGGTTTACCCCAAACACCTCTTTTCTCTGACCCATTTTCTAGATATAAATAAAACAGACGCCACTCTATCTTATGTGCTGTGTGCTTTTCTTTCCCTAGTCAATGGCTTATGAAAATCAGATGAAAGTAGTAGTGGGAAATGGATCCGAGAAATGCTTATTCGAGGACTTTCCACTAAATGGGAAATTTTGCTGAATAATTGAACCTGGCGGGTTGTAGAAGTTTCACTGCTTTTCCTAGTCAACTATTGTCAGTTTCTTGAAAAAAGCACTTGCCTGGCCACGTAAAGATGGAACTTTGGGAGCGAGTTAAGAAATCCAAATCAGCCAAAGAGCTTTCATTCAGTGTATTACAGAGGCGATGACAATGAGGGGAGTGCTGAAGCCGCTCAGAAGGGATTGGCTTCACTCCGCCCCTTCCCTTAACGATGACGAAGGTGACCTGATGGTGAACATTGCAATTGTCGACCAATGGGGAGAACAGGTGACGTAAACCCACCTGTCAGTAAGCCGTGCTCACTCATTTAATATCCATTTTCCTAAAGGACAAGATATTGTTATTTCCAAGCAGGGCAGCATTGCATACTGTGAGTAGAAAACCACTAGCCGGCATCAAATGGCAGTCAATTCCAAAATTACAGCTTTAAAATTCGAATAGCCTTCTGCTACTGCACTGAAGGTCCCAGTATTTATGGATATATTTTGCCATGCGACATAAACTACTGTTTCGTTTATGAGATATCTTACGTTTTATTTAGAATACTACTAATTAAACTAAAACAGGCATTCCAACTTTAAAAACAAGCCAATTTAGATCATTTCCTTCCCAAAGCACAATAAGTGCGAGAGCATAGAAGGAGGTCCTAGAAAAGGTACCTTGCCAGACATAAGGATGTCATATCACCTGACCTATCATATTTTATTCGCGAACCGGCTTCATCAACTTGCGTCACCACCTTCAAAATTCATTCACGGAAAGCCAGAAGAATATGTCCACCCGAAAAGAATAGTATAGAAACTTTAACTGCCCAGGCTTTATACTTTGGGCCATTGAAGAAGTACGGTTGCGTCTCTTAAATTAATCCACACTGGCAATCCAAAAACCGATGATCGTGTGTAGGGCGGTGGCCAAAATGACCGAGGTGACACTAGTGGATTTTTTAATGAAGTCGTCTAATTTGATTTCTTTATTTACGTACAATGCTATTTGGAAAAAGAAAGGTAGGAAATATTCCGCAAGAACACCAAAGGCACCGGAACACATGACAATGAACACGNGCACCGGAACAAATGACAAAGAACACGCTACCGTCAGCACGTAAGTTCTGCGCAACACGAACCTTTTTATCATCATTCCTATAAGTGCGCCGTGTTTTATAGAAAGAACCTGCATCGGCGTTGTTAAAAGGCAAACTCAAGTTAGCCACTGAAGCCGAAGTGGAGCGATTTGCCTTGTGCCGATGCTACCACTATAGTGTCCCTCTTATATCGCTGATTGTTTCTTCGATTTGAAAAATTCGTAAGCCAGGATTGTAATTTAATGTTCAGCACCTTAAAAAGGACGAAAATGAACATGCCAGCAAAGTATTGCAAGTAACTGATCAGAATAGTGGCATCTGTATAAAATACTCTAATGCTTGACGAAACTACTACTGTACATCTGACGAGACGTACTAGACACCGAGACTGGTCAATTCTTTGGATTCCTCAAGTGTGATAACAGTTGACTCATACACATGAGGACACGGCATTATGAGGTCGGCCGTGTCTGAGTCATTGTTACTTACAGCTTGCAACGAATTAAGGTCAAACGGGGTTTACCAGGGTGTTGTCTAGCTTTATCTGATTGGGAATTGGGCTCAAGAATGCTGATAGCTGACTTGAGTGGGACAATGCTTCCCTAGTCAATGGCTTATGAAAATCAGATGTAAGTAGTAGCGGGAAATGGATCCGAGAAATGTTTATTCAAGGACTTTCCACTAAATGGGAAATTTTGCTGAATAATTGAACCTGGCGGGTTGTAGAAGGTTCACTGCTTTTCCTAGTCAACTATTGTCAGTTTCTTGAAAAAAAGCACTTGCCTGGCCACGTAAAGATGGAACTTTGGGAGCGAGTTAAGAAATCCAAATCAGCCAAAGAGCTTTCATTCAGTGTATTACAGAGGCGATGACAAGGAGGGGAGTGCTGAAGCCGCTCAAAAGGGATTGGCTTCACTCCGCCCCTTCCCTTAATAATGAGGAAGGTGACCTGATGGTGGACATTGCAATTGTCGACCAATAGGGAGAACAGGTGACGTAAACCCACCTGTCAGTAAGCCGTGCTCACTCATCCAATATCCATTTTCCTAAATGATAAGACATTGTTATTTCCAAGCAGGACAGCATTGCATACTGTGAGTAGAAAACCACCAGCCGGCATCAAATGGCAGTCAATTCCAAAATTACAGCTTTAAAATTCGAATAGCCTTCTGCTACTGCACTGAAGGTCCCAGTATTTATGGATATATTTTGCAATGCGACATAAACTATTGTTTTGCTTATGAGATTTTTTACGTTTTATCTAAAATACTACTAATCAAAGTAAAACAGGCATTCCAATTTTAAAAACAAGCCATTTTGGATCATTTCCTTCCCAAGGCACAAAAAGTGCGAGAGCACAGAAGTAGGTCCTAGAAAAGGTACCTTGCCAGACATAAGGATGTCAAATCACCTGACCTATCATATTTTTTTCACGAACCGGCTTTATCAACTTGCGTCACCACCTTCAAAATTCATTCACGGAAAGCCAGAAGAATATGTCCACCCGAAAAGAATAGTATAGAAACTTTAACTGCCCAGGCTTTATACTTTGGGCCATTGAAGAAGTACGGTTGCGTCTCTTAAATTAATCCACACTGGCAATCCAAAAACCGATGATCGTGTGTAGGGCGGTGGCCAAAATGACCGAGGTGACACTAGTGGATTTTTTAATGAAGTCGTCTAATTTGATTTCTTTATTTACGTACAATGCTATTTGGAAAAAGAAAGGTAGGAAATATTCCGCAAGAACACCAAAGGCACCGGAACACATGACAATGAACACGCTACCGTCAGCACGTGAGCTCTGCGCAACACGAACCTTTGTTATCATCATTTCTATAAGTGCGCTGTGCTTTATAGAAAGAACCTGCATCGGCGTTGTTAAAANGTACAATGCTATTTGGAAAAAGAAAGGTAGGAAATATTCCGCAAGAACACCAAAGGCACCGGAACACATGACAATGAACACGTTGCCGTCAGCACGTAAGTTCTGTGCAACACGAACCTTTGTTATCATCATTCCTATAAGTGCGCCGTGTTTTATAGAAAGAACCTGCATCGGCGTTGTTAAAAGGCAAACTTAAGTTAGCCACTGAAGACGAATTGGAGCAGTCCGCCTTGTGCCGATGCTACCGCTATAGCGTCCCTCTTATATCGCTGATTGGTTCTTCGCTTTGAAAAATTCATAAGTCAGGATTGTAATTTAATGTTCAGCACCTTAAAAAGGACGAAAATGAACATGCCAGCAAAGTATTGCAAGTAACTGATCAGAATAGNATCTTGAAAAAGACGAAAATGAACATGCCAGCAAAGTATTGCAAGTTACTAATCAGAGTAGTAAAGTGAGAAGATAAGGGGGCAGGAATTTGTTCGTGTCAGAGTTTACGGCCAATTTACCAGGCTGATGTGAGGTGCATTGAGTCATTCTTGGCTATTCCAGCATGGAAGGGCAGTCATTGCTGACATAGAAGTGCTGAAGGACCAATATTGAAGATAGCAAAAAAGCATAAGCTAAAAGAGTTACGCAAAAAGGGACTCGCATTAATTAATTTTCTGCATTAGCAATCGCAATTTAGCCAGAGCCTCATAAAACCGTCTACGAGGCTGAGAGGTAGTAGCTCTATTTTTATGGAGGCCAGGGAATTGCATGTGTCAGCTTTAAAGTCAGCGATACAGACTGCATATTTTGAAGCAGTTAGGATCTCGTGTGCACACGCTCTAAGGGCATGCTTACTGTCTCTAGGTTACCCTGAGGATGCAAATAACCACTACGAGAACTGAAAGCCGATTTCCAAGTGCAAAGCACATAACTTGAGCAGCTTTTAACGTACACAGTAAAATCGTTTCACCGATTTGCTCACAAGCATCAGAGCGAACCCTTTGCACTTTTCGTCCAAGGGTGTTCGGCTTCTTAGTACCAAAAACGTGGGGAAGTGGAAATTTTACCCTTTAAATTGCTGGATGAAAGATTCAACTAGACAGAGTCCATATGCTATTCCAAAATTTGTAGCATTCAGCCAAAGGCATTAAGGCGAGGTGACTTTTTATCTTGGCATCCCATCGACGTTATTTGCTTGGAAACATCGTCATCATCATTCCAGCTCATCGCAAGATGTGGCCCTTATTTGCCCACTAAAACCATCCACTGATGCCGACATCTCAGCTTGCACTTCATCAACAACTTTACCAATGTTTTCCGCGTATTTTCAACTTTGCCTCTGTCATCCAATCCGCTATTAATTCGTTCTTCTCACGAATAAAGTAACTCATTTGTGTAATTAAAATGCTCCTAATTTTAGACGTGCATAGCCTCCTAACAATCAATTTTTAGTGCATCTTCTAATGGGTTTTCATTAAGTATATGAAATTATTATTGCGGCAGATCAGAAAGAAGGGCGTCAATATGAGGTTTTTAATGATCTGGGCGGCCACTCATTTAAGCAGTCACAACATAGAAGTGAATTAGCCGAATGATGCGGCATATGCCTGATTAAAGCGACCGGAGAGCAGCACCCTCATTGCTGTCGTGAGCGGCTTTTAACAATGTCATCCCTTGAAGTTCATATGAAGTGCAGGTGAACCATCTGTTCTTTGCTTATTCTTCCACAAAAGGCTATAGTAGTTGCGTAGCGAAATCTATCGAAATAATTAACTGAACTGCTATGTGGAATTGAAAAGAATATTAAGTTTCACATCTTGTACTGAGACGTGGAGCAGATATACGAGGAGTAATTACAGGTTTTTCGGCATATCCGTCTTTGCGAAAACAGTTGTAACATTACGAATCCGAACATTACTTCACTTCCTTCTGTTCTTCCATCTTGCTCTAGAGATCACGAGCCACTTGTGCGACACTTTAAGCGAACCTTCCATCACCAGGGTCACTGACCTTCGCTTGGTATAAATTAATTGAGTCTGCTCACCTAAGCCGCAAAAATACGCAAAACTTGGCTGTGTGTGCATTAATACACATAACAGTAAAGTTTCTTATTGCTCCCTCTCTGGTTTTGGAGTAGAGAGATGAAAAAGCCCTTTAAGTCCAAAAAAAATGACTTAAAATCATTAACTATGCCATTACCTAGCATTTTCCTCGGTTTTTAATTTTAAGTTCGAAAAATGGCTCGCATTCTCTCTGTATTATCGCTTATTTCGAAGCGTCAAAATTGACTGTTGACAAATCATAAGTTGGCATTCTCTTCATGAAAGGCTGCAATTTTCTACCAATATGGCCTACCATGCTTAGTAACAAAAACTAATGTCTGAGCCGGTACGCTTACGTTGCACAATACCCACACTGCCCATGCTTTACCACCTAGGCACCAAATTCAAAGTCTTATTTTTAATTTTCCATTCGATGTCTAATTTATGCTTCATTTACCTACAGAATGCTACTGAAAGCCAGTGCAGAAGTCCTAAATCTATTGTCTTCATTTTTGGCGGTTCAGCATGTTTTAGCTAAGGGTCCGTTATGTACCCCACAGAATCAAAACATTTCTTCCTAGTTCTTAGTTGATACAACAAGTGTTTGATTTTTTTTAATGTAAAGAAACTTTAAGGAGCACCAGTAAATGGCACAACGTCTCATTTGCCTTGCTATTAGCTTACGCATCCGAACCGACCAAAAATTTCTCAAGATCTGAGACCAGAGGTTGTGGAATAAGTCTCAATGACAATGAATCGGACTCTCCATAGAACATTCCTTATTGCGAGCCTTTCGTCAAGAGGTCACAGTGTTCCAGAGGTGGCAGCAAACGTTCCCGCTTCCTTGCGGACATCCCTTCCACAGCGATGCTATAAAATGTGCAGCAATGTATATGAGGAATAGGTCTCAGCAGTTACACTATCAAGTAAATGTGACTTCCTGGACTGCTTACGATGATCAAGGGGAATCGGTTCTCAACTTCATAAGTCAGCCTCCACCGCATTTCAGAAAAGCAACATTTTGACTTCGTTCGTACGTTTATAAAATTATTAATGCTAAGGAACCACTAATCAAATGACCAAAATGGAAGCCTTGGGTAGACATGCCATAGGTTCCAGATGGCAACAGCTTATATTGTGGAAACATGATGTCACGCTCATCCATGCAGCTTTCCACTTAGTGGTTTCTGCATGAAATAGACCAATGCTTGACAGATCTGCTATTGTTCTTCTGACGGGGCATACTCAAAGCCAAGAAAAGACAATTCGTCAGGGTTTGCTGCCTTCTGCACTTTGGACTCCATAGGTGTGATAACATTTGGCTCATACACATGAGGACATGGCATTATGAGGTCGGCCGTGTCTGACTCATTGTTACCTTCAGCTTGCAACCAATTAAGGTCAAACGGGGTTTAGCAGGGTGTCGTCTGGCTCTACCTGATCAGAGAATTGGCCCAGGGATGCTGATAGCTGACTTGAGTGGGACAATGCTAACGTGAATGCGCACTTATGTGTCTGAACTATTTCAAACCACACAGCAACCAAAATGAAAGCATCCTGCATAGACTTGGACTTACTGAGGTCTAGGCGTTGTAAAGTCCTGAAGTGACCTAGGTAGGCGCTACGATCAATGAGTAGCATCCAATCTCCAACCCGAATTCATCATACTACCCCAAATTCTACTGTGAGGATTGTTGCAATTTATTTAAAGCTCTTTATCTTGGCATTGCCTACAACACGCATCTTAACCACTCCTCTCTTCATGCTATCGTTGCTGCTGCAATAGAAGCGACATTGCAATCATGACAGGTGTCCAGCACACCTACTTCTCTTAACTCTCCCCACCTTTTGAATCTTTCGATCTAGAAAACTTTTTGCTCTATACGTCTGGTCAACCTGATAATTTTTGCTCTATACGTCTGGTCAACCTGATAAACAAGGCAATATTTTGAGCAGAATTCTTATCAATGACGCATCCTATTGGGAAGAAGAGTTGTAGACTGCAACGGTGACTGAATCAACAAGAAAAGCACTCTAAAAAACATTTTCACTTCGCTTAATTTCCTATGACACACTGACGTAACTAATAGCGCAGAATCCATCAAGGACACGATTGACGTAATCACACCTGTAAGACCTAGCTGATTTTGGCGGACTCTTTGGGGCCTTCGAGAGAATTCCTTATTTACCAGGTCCTAGTGGTCTGAAAATTCCAAAAGCCTTTATTCCGCGGATCGTGTCTAGTATGTGTCAAAATTATGCGTCAAATTGTCACAAACCTCATGGTAGTTTCCACGTCTTGACAACGAAAGCACACGTTCAGGTGAGTATTATGAACAACTTACACTTAATTATTCTCGAAATACTTTCCAAGTCATTCAATATCAGAGGAAGCAAAGTTGAACTAACCCTTCCAACTCAGTCTTGAGCAAAGGTTAACAGTCGAATTGCATAATTGCGCCCGTTGCCAGGTTTAATGAGAGTGTGACATCGTGGTCAAAAGAAGCATGGTTAAAAAACTTCGATTTTACGTTGTTTTACATGGATGTGTCAGGGCTGTTAATCACGCTAGAAACATTCGAAGGATTGTGTATAATAGAACACGAGCTGAACATGACTGGTACGACTGCATAATGCATTTGGTAAAACCTTCGAGACTCCTCAAGCATGAGGCAGCATCCACGTTGTAATCGCTTACAGTCCATCAGACAATGATTGTTGAAGTCTCACAAGCCACAAACAAATGTCTGGTAACAAATTGTCCAACCTGTCAAATTGGAAATGCTATGACGAGGCGTCCGAGAGAATTGAGAGTGATTGGGGCGACGACTACGCACCAACCAAGCGTGTGGCTAGGCGGTTTGTATATTGACAGCAACGTTTTGCCACTTTTGTTTATGAATCTCCTTTGATGTATGATTGACTTAAGAGCGCTCCAGGCACGCATAAGTGTATTAAACATGTTCAAATCTGGGTTTCACACATTTGATTGGAGAGCACTTGACAGTTTTGATGAATAAACTGGGGTATAAGGAGTGGTAGGTGCTGCTCCAGGAGAGCGGCGCTGTTGAATCAGTTTAATGTANTGAAGTCTCACAAGCCACAAACAAATGTCTGGTAACAAATTGTCCAACCTGTCAAATTGGAAATGCTATGACGAGGCGTCCGAGAGAATTGAGAGTGATTGGGGCGACGACTACGCACCAACCAAGCGTGTGGCTAGGCGGTTTGTATATTGACAGCAACGTTTTGCCACTTTTGTTTATGAATCTCCTTTGATGTATGATTGACTTAAGAGCGCTCCAGGCACGCATAAGTGTATTAAACATGTTCAAATCTGGGTTTCACACATTTGATTGGAGAGCACTTGACAGTTTTGATGAATAAACTGGGGTATAAGGAGTGGTAGGTGCTGCTCCAGGAGAGCGGCGCTGTTGAATCAGTTTAATGTATATAAAAGACGTCAATTGAGACTTCGTGGGTTTAGTTAATGCGGATGGAAGCGTGTCATCAGCCAAGCGCGAAACCGTTGTCGACTAGAAAATATATAAGCATGCTTATATCTCTTAAGCTTCTGAAACCCATAAGTTATTCATATTTCCCCAGTTTATGGCAGGTTGTTGGTGCAAGGCATAAGGGATTGTTTATCGTTGAATCGGTCAGGTGCCTACCAGTGGCAGAACGGACTACCGTATCAATGTCATTGCTGTTGCAATTTATACTGCCTCATGAGGATCACGAAATTCTCATGCTTAGCTACTGTATTCTTTGCCTAGAAGAAGGAGTGGAGGGGAAAGGGCCGACGTGATTGCGCGACTATTCAAATGGATAGTGCAAGCTAGACCAATAGGATGGCAGCTAGGTGAAGTCAATCCAACTCTTCCCTCCCACAGCTGTCATTTATCTAAACTTCATCAACTCCGTCTTGCGGTCCGTCCATGCTGAGGCATCCCCATAATGGTAGTTTTCACTAACCCTATTTCTCCTTTTGCCTAAGTCATTCTATTTTACATTATTTTTTTAAAGTTTTATTAAGCATCCATGACATCAACATTCACACACATCCCTAACACTTTAGGCACTTAATGAATCACAATGTAAAATTACCACACTTCCACCCGAATTGCAATTAAAATTATGCGGACTCCTTAATGCTACGGACTTGGTGAATCTCTGCATAAGCATTCCACGCTGGAGTTGGATCCTATCCACTCGGCGATTCTCCACTGTTCTGTGCCGGCACAATACAATAGTTTCGTGTTTCAATAAATGGCTGCAATGATTTGCTGGCGGAATGATCCATAGTTGCAGCACTTCTCCATCCCTCTCTCCTCCAAACATTTTACATCAGCAGACTGGGACTATATGCACCAAGCACTGGCATTTGGCGAGATACGACCAAAAACACTACCAATTATTCCTTCACGTCTCTTGTCAGGTGGACAGTGAGAGAAGATGTAAGTTGTATCACCAATAACCTCTCACTAAGAGTCCTCGATTTCTCACCTGCTAGTCCATACCTCATTACCACAAAATGCCGCAATTTCCCCACACTTGCGCTTCGTGAACCTTGTGCAACTAGTTATGCGAGTATTTGAGGCAGGACTCCTCTCTGAATGGATGCATGATAGTCAGTGAAATCCCTCGTCTTCCCAATACGCTTTCCATACGAGGCACAACACCAGTTCCTGCAAGATTGCTAGGAAGGATTTTTGATGGTGTGATGACCACTTTGGGTGTCCGCCATTGCGCCATGGTGGGTTGAGTTGTGCTTCGGGCCCTGTCACCAACCCTGAGTCCTAGATTTGCCTAGTATACATTCCTGCCGAGTGCCCTACCTTCTTTCGTCTCTAGGTTAGTCCTGAGACTGCAAATCCTACTCAAGCACATTAACATTGTCTACCAATTCAAAATATTGCGCTTTTGCTGCTCTTAGCACTCTTTTGCCCCATATTTTATTAGAATACAAGCCACACGCAAATAAACACATAATAATGTTACTTTTTCTGTGTTAGCCATCAACTTTTCTATGATGAACTTGCAGTTTTAACAGGAATTTGGAACAAGAACGCTGTTTCTGGCAAATAGGGTCTTGCGTATGAAACGCTTTCAGCTTTCTACAAATCAAAAAGGGCCATGTAGTAGCACTGCAGAGAGTGTTGCAAAGAATCGACATGAGGTACATCAAATCTGCTATCTGGAGGTTCCTGCGGGTTCATTAAATCGTGACATATTTGTGGAAACATAAAATTGCAGATAAATGCTGAAGGAGGTTGCGAAATAAACGCACTTATTGAGTGTCTATTACGAGAGGATGCATTTGGCACGCGGACAAAGCGTAGCGACTTGAATTGAACTGCCATTCAAAACAGCGTGCGGAAGGAAAAGTGCAAGACGCTTAGGTCTAGTCCTCTTCCAACCAAACACGCATTCATTTCCACCCAAAAAGTTGACACCTCTCCCACAGCATAACAGACTAGTCATATTGACTAGCTGATCGCAAAAATTATTTTGAGGATTGGGTGCTAGGCGGGTTGCAGACTTGCTGACTATTCTCCTTAGGACTGTAGGGACCAGAGGAGAAGTGGACAGAAACTACGGTACGACCTGGTTAAACCCGATGAGAAAAGTACCGCGTGGAATAGAGGCACCCATGTCAACCAGAACACCTAAATAAAGGAGGCTGTTAGTAACAGTCTAGTACCGAATTGATGCCACTTGTAGGCTTTTTCATTCATTGTCACCACGAAATTTCAAAATCAAGCGGCATGAAATGACAGACAGTTGACCTACACAAAATCCCAAGCGTAATGCATGTCAACCAGGGCAATGGGAGAAAGGCAAAGTTACAAATCAAGCTTCTGGCTCCTTAGTGGCCACAGGTAAGTCGCGAGTTTTGGTCAGATAGTGCAAATAATGCAAAAACTTTCTCTTCACCCAGCATCTTATACATCATCTAGAAGCAAATGGCAGCACAGAAATAGAAGACGATGGAATTGATATCGGTAAGACCCAAAAAGCATAACACATCCCCATTACATCTGGCGCTGTAAATGCAAGTGTGGTGAATATACGGAAAAGAAAATGTCCGAAGTAGATGAAAAAAGGCAATCCTACACAAGTCTACAATTTAAAACGCAAATAAATTTGTAGCTATCTAACACTTCTTGGTTAACTCATCCTATCTACTTATATGCAAAGTAATCAAACTTTAAGTCCGTTATTAATGTAGCTACACGCTCATTACCGTACACATATTCAGGAGCAAAACATAGAGGGGGATATTTATTAGTGTCGGTGGATCAAACTTATCATATTTGGAGCGTATAGATGGAATGACATACAAATGAATGAACAACTAGGACCTACGGACAGAAGTCACGTGAACCAGGCAACCAACTTTCCGGAATGACAGAACGTAATTTAAGATGAGTCTCTGAAATGCGGCAAACCAGACCAAAGTAACACTAATAACTAGGGTCAAATGGCAGAAAACCGTCTCGACACGCACTTTTGCATGACCTATAGACGAGTTTGTAGGAAAGACGCCATCAATTTTGTCCTCTGTGTGTAGTGTCACCTGATTGCCATGCCAATGCAGCGTACTGGTGACATAAATTTAAGTAGCCCTGCATGTCAAGTACAAGCCCTTGTCTTCTTCTCTACAACACTGTGGAAAATATAACAACGAGGCCGACTTATTGCAACCAGGAGCAAATGTCTTCACCATCAACTATGTTAGAGGATGGAATGGGTATGCACCACCCGAGTGAAAGCCGCACCGACCAATTTGACCAGCACTTTCGCCTAATTTGACAAGGTTGGGAGTGAAATCAGAAGTCTTAAGTCGACACTTATCTAACAAAAATCGTTTGCAAAGATTTCAGTACATCGATCCGTAATCACCTCAATCGGGAGTGACACGTTACTGTCCGGATTCTAGTGCGTGAATTTTTCAGTGAATAATGCTTCTCCATTACCTTTCTACTTAACCATCAGCCAGATTTCATGTGAATTCACCTTCAATCATTGTCATTTATCGGAGCACCAAGGCCATCGTCACCAGTCAGGATATTTACATGTCTTGATGGTTATTTCAATCTGCTTACCTACCTACCTACCTACCTACCTACCTACCTACCTACCTACCTACCTACCTACCTACCTACCTACCTACTAATCTCTCCATATGCTCGAATATCTATCTATCGACTCCTCTATCATTTCCTTTACTTTCGGAATGTGCAAAAAATCAGTTTAGACTGCATGGGAAAGTTACATTTGAATGGCCGGGGTGGGCTTGTTTACAATGCTAGCAAAATGAATGGTAACATTGTGAAAAATTACCAAGGCTCAATGACTGTAAGGCGGCTGACAAATCAAATGAATATTTAGACCTGGCTATTTATACCGAAGCATTAAAACAAGGAAGGAATTGGGATAGAATGATAGGAAAATTAAAATCATTTAAAATACACACTTCATCCTTGGCGCACTCAAAATTCACGACTGGAATGATGTAGAAGCGTTCACATTTTCTGATTGTGAGAATCATGTACAAGAGAGTTGCTTGTAATCAAATGCAGTAGCGTTCCGATAAATTAACGACTTTATCAGTAGGGCCTTAAACACATTTTCCTGCATCAAAATGTCTCTCTCTGTAAATATTAGCAATTAGTTTTGAGCTATTATTTCATATTGGTCTTCCTGGGCTACTCAAACCTCATGTAATTCTTGTATACTAGTGCTTATCAGATGTTTATGTGAGGCAGTGAAAGAAAGCACTTGTATTTCCGCTTTACCATGCCTTCGCCAGTAAAAACAACAAGGTAGAAGGAAAGGTACTGGGCAGCATACTAACATAAAACAAATTTCGTAACCAATGTGCAGAAGGAAAAGGCGACATGCAATTTGATGGCTCGATTAAAGCCATCCTATTTGAGTCCCATTGCTCCACTCATTCTGTCAAAGTTTAGTCACATAGGCACCTTTGGCTTGCAAATGACCTGAATTTGAAACCTCTTTGCAGTTGGTTGCTATCTTATTTACCAAAGAATACAACTTCCAGTCAGCCATAGGCGAGTAAATACATGGGCACGTAAATACACTACTCCTCGCAATGGGGAAGGTCATTCGCTGCGCTATTATAAGAACCGTTTGTCATATTATGGCAATTTTGAATCCCTGGCCTGTTGAACATGTGAGCCATGCATATTCCCGTACTCAGTCGCAAGGTTCTCTTAGCCTTTGATTATCCCAAATAATGGTGAGTCCCACAAGACCAATTCATTGTGATTGATGGTGTCTTCACTTTCCCATTTTTTCAAGTTTTAAGCGTATGACATAGTGAAAGTGGCAAGGTAAATCAGAATACTTTTCGCCGACAAAACCGTAAGTTTGAAGCACTTACCGCAGTAACTTCGAGTCTATAATCAGAAGGGGGCCTGATGATATAGGACCTCCAGATAGGTGGGTATTTTGTTTACCAAGGCAATAGGAAAATCTGAGTTACAAGGGACATGAGATCCCCGTGCGCCAAAGTTGTCATTATTCGAAGCACTTTCAAATCATTGTAAATGGTTTCGAGTTATTCGTTCATCTTACAGTAAGCTATATTTTTTTAACAAATCTGATCCGATATGTATTTGCACATCAGCATCAGTCAACATGGTGTCTAGTGAAGTCTTCCCTCTCCAGTGTTCAAGCTTTTTTGTCTTATCCTCCACAAGTTGGCATGCTCACGATAAGGAATTGGTATATCTTGCATCATAGAGAAAACTAAAGTAGATTTAAACTGCACCACTTGGTATCCCTCTATGTCTCTTCGGGTAAGGGTTGCTACAATTTTACGCGACATTTGCAGGTACTAACAAGGGCTAGAAAAAACAATGCCCAGATGCATTCCATGCAGCCTCTACACAAATCGAACACCTTATTCCTTGGCACGCTGCAGAATCTTCTAGAGAGTATCTTCAAGTTAGTTTAAGCACTGAAGATTAGTTATGGCAACGTAACAAAATAGTTTCACGAGTTGTTATCTAGACAACGAATGATAAATTCTAGGTCTTGTATAAAGTTCATAGGTATTGTTTTGTTGAAAGGCATTTACCTGTCCGCTGCTACATTAAATCCAAACATATTATGCAAAGAAAAGATGGTATCATTAATTGCTGCCTCTCTTAAGAAAAAAAACTGATTATAAAGAACCGGTTTGCCTGAAAAGTCGGTGGTTTGAGAAAGTTGACTAATTTCATAACTGGTGGAAAGTCATGGATGTTTTAAAGGAAACGGAGAGACTCAATCGCGCATCTCCATTTGAATGCCAAACTCGCGTCTCCTTTTTATTTTCATTGTGATCTGCAGTGCACCAAATTTCAAAGAGGCGTGGTCATCAAAAATCGAAGCACCCTGGTTCGTATGAGTGTAGAGCAGTGTGGACGATGCGCGGGCCACAATTCCAGGGCAAAGAACGATTCGGACTTCCAAATTGCAAAGACTAGAATTCAAAAATCACCTCCCATCACAAATTTCCATGTCAGTGGTCAACATGCACGCAACTTATTTTACATCGTATGCAGAATGGTCGAAATAAAATATGGTGGCTTTTGTAGACATTCGTAATTCGCCACTTTTTGACATTGACATTTTGACATTGTTTGCTCGCAATGATCACCCACGTAGAGTGGACAAAAGCAACCAAATTGGCACTTATCGAACAAACAACTTATGCAAAGTTTTCGGCATGTCAATCCCTGTTCACCAAAATCAGCGGCGACACGTTACTGCCCGAGTTCTGGCGGTTGGAATTTTTGGTGTACAGTGCGATACTTCATTTTATCCAAAAGGTAAACCTACAACCTGGCAATGCAAGTAGTAAAAAGGGTCTAATGTCATTGAATCACAGCTCAACGCGGCGTTTTGAAGCCAAACCCGTCAAACCGAGTGCTCATCATTTATAGCGCGAACGCATGTCAATGATCCAAGTTCATCATCACGACCATGTCATCAATTCTACTCCCTCATTTCGTTATAGCATACCATGACAGTGGGTTGTTTAGTCTGCTTCCGATACTTCAGCTACCATAGCCAACTTCGGTACCATTTCGAGTTGGCGCACGTGGGCAAGTACTATTCAATGCCTCAATTTATGGTCCTCACTCATTCGGCCTTCCAAATCCGAGGTCCCTTTAGGTGAACCTATGCAGCAGCTATATGAATTTCCCTCCTTTGCGGAATTGGGGCGAGTTGCGTGCATTCCCTGCAGGTGCTGCTATTACAGCTATTCCTATCTTCTGCTGCATAGATTTGCCCGGCACAAAGAGAAGTATACTCACATTTTTTGGATTACGTCCTTTAAGTTTTAAAGAGATTTGCGAAACTCTGTTTGGTTAGGAATGCTAGGCAGTGAATCGGACTATGAGTTAACTTGTGAGATGGGTACACATTTGATTTGGCCTAGTCGAGAGAGACTTTTGTTCCCTTTTAGGGGGG
This sequence comes from Taenia saginata, assembly GCA_001693075.2. NCBI lineage: Eukaryota > Metazoa > Platyhelminthes > Cestoda > Cyclophyllidea > Taeniidae > Taenia > Taenia saginata. The sequence continues at coordinate 37,739 of LWMK02000250.1, read as the reverse complement.
TCAACTTGCCTGAATGAAAGCGACTACACTGACGGACTACTTTACATTCTATGTGCAGAGTCGCAACAACGGCGTGAGTTAGTTTGATCTTACGATAAAAGTTGCATTTAATTAAGCAAAAATGTGCACTTTTCTCTGTGGAATCTTTCCTTGCTTCCTATGTAAGCGGATTCTCACCTACCTCAGCAGTATTTAAATTCGATACACAAACTTAATAATTCTCCCATTGTTTGAAGGAAATCCCCTTTGCGTTCAAGTGTGACTGGTTAACTCTCCTCTTTTAGTGTCAGCTGGTCAGCTTTCATGTGCGAGTTTCATCGGGCATGACTGTGTAGTAGTATATTTTCACCTGCTTGCTGACGGTGAGCTAACTCCTTTGTCTACCTCGTTATTGGTACATTGGGCTCTCGGTGTTTGGTGCCGCCTTTTTAGGCTTAATTCCTGCACAATTTTGCCCGTATCAACGCCACTGCTGTCATAGCATGCCATGAGCTACTTCCCGTCTATCGCTTTAATTCATGGAAGCAGTGGATGATAAAATGAAAGGGTATCATGATGAGAAATTTTTAATTACTTACATATAAATAAATCAATTACGACTTACATTTTTATAAAAGTAGGAGAGGTGTGTTTGTGTAGGTTAACAGCCCATGTTGTTGGTTGGGTAGAAAACCCAGCATTTCTAGAGGTGTAACGCAAAGCGGTTAAGTGGGAGGAACGCCTGACCCATATTGTAAAGTAGCTTTTATTGATACCGAGTAAGAGCATTATGTTTAAATAGATAATGGTCATAAGAAGGATGGGATTGTCAACCTCTGTGAGGCCTAGAACCATGAGGTCCATGGTACTGCTTTCCCTCTTGCGAAAATATCGTATCTCACACCTGTGCGGAAGACTTGGTAGAATAATCGCAGAAGGAGGAAAAGCTGTCAGTCTTTATATTTGGATTAAGGAGAAAACAGCTGGTGTAGGGGGCCTAGATTCTCGAAGAATGCAGTCAAGTGCAACCCTAGGTACATTTGTAGTCCACTGCCAGCTCTATGTGCCGTCTCTTCTGTCTATAACATTGCGCATGCGTCTACGCGATTTTTGAAGCTGCAAGACTTGAAGGCATGTAGGAGCCACGAATGATGATGAGAAGAGTTTCCTTCTCATTCCCCTTTAAGCCTAAAATGCAGCATGAGAAAGGAGCTGTCGTTTAAGCTAGACACTTCACACCGCAGTGGCTCTTTAACTTTGGCTGATCATGAATTCGATTTTGCTCTGCACTCTCTGGTGAGGTTATGCTGCATCAAAAAGCCAAGCATCGTTCGTGCCTTTCTGGCTATCGACGGCAAAAAATTGTTCTTGGTTAATGTTTGTCTCTGGCCCGCCACATACAAATTCAATGCTTGCAGCCACTGTCTTAGCTAAAGTCACAAAGGGTAGTTTCAGGTTTGGGTTAAATTATAGAGGTGGTGACTTTAAAAAAGGAAAATAAAGATTAGACCTTTCATAAGGGCGCATTCAAATGCACGATTTTCAGGTTACAAATGACTAGAATAATTTACCAAATATTAGCACTTAAACACATTTGATTGCCTCGAGAGTACTCGAGGATGACTTCGAGGCTGAATAAATCCTATCATTGCCGACAGGTGCAGTCCTCATCTCCTCCCAATTGCTCCAAGACTAATTGGAATGACGACTTCATAAGGGCAAATTCGCCACAACACTTATGCGACACCTTGAACTGATCATACTCATAACACAATCTGATTCAAAATTAGGACCCAGGCGAGGACTGGAATTGATGCTCTCTATTAATGTAGAGGCGAAAATGCATTCGCCTACGGCATTGCCATTAAGCAGACAGATGATCGCACACTCCGGCAAGATAATTTGTCAAGCACTGGAAACTACCTCAGACAAGGTCTTTCACTTTCTATTCTCTTGACCATTCCAAAGGAATCTGTAAGGCATGCGCCTGCTATCAATTTTTGTGTCAAATAAAACTGACACTGGTTTGCATGTCTTTGAGGTGGATTCCTCAACAGCCTGAATCCCAAAGACCATGATTAATAGTATTTGTTTCCCGTAATCGCCTGGTCTTTTCATGCAAAATGCTAAAAGGATGACAAATAAGTTTGCAACAAAAGCCCATGGACAAATCGTAAACCACTCATAAACTAAACAGGGATAACGCTGTATCTAACGATGCATTCAAACAACATAGCTAGTCATTTTGGTCCATGCTTTCGCATCCTGCCTTCTATCAGCAGTGTACATTTCGACTAGGTGAGTTGCATTATGTCAGACAATGCTCTAGCCGATAGGCATGCCTCTTCGTTGGTATTCGATAGTTATAAACCGCGAAGGCAGTCACGGTACTGGCTGCATCCAGGTGGTGCGCTGCGTCGGTGTCTATGGTCGTGGCGCGCTGTGTTTCGCCTCCTGCCTACATGTAAACAGGGTTGCGCTTTTGAGTGGTTCTGACGACAAGTCAAGTAGTTGTCGGCTCTGATGCAAGAGAGCTTATTTGTACTGCGCTTGAGAGACTCCCTGCATAATCATTTACCAGTGACACGATGACAATATGCGATCCGGCCCCAGCTCAGCGCTAATTGACCTCGTAATTTGTGATGATGGTGCCATATTCTCTTGACAACTAGGAGAGGTGTAAATCAAATCACAGTGAACCCGTGGTGGCTATTTTTGAACTCACTTAATGGTCGAAAATGGATGACAATGAGGAAGTTGTTTTTGAAAGCGGGATAAATTTGTGCAATACTTTGAGAAGGCTTTCCACCCTGCTCTGGCATGACCTAGCAGCCAAAAACATTTTTAAAGACAAAGCGTAGAAATCGGTTGGATAACCCCGTCACTAATGCTAATCTGTATATCTGTCAGATTTTGAAGGTGATAGCGCGTTTAGCGATAAGTGGGTAAGGCAGCAACAGTTTTACGCAATCTTCTGTTCCCAGATGCCCAAGCGGACTTATTACTTGGACTAATTAAGATTCAACATGGTCGGTCAAAGCACTATCGTCACCCCTTTTGCATGTAGCAAAGTCGAAAACGTGACTTTGTGTGCAACCCTAAGCCAAAGAGAACTATCATAATATTGAGGTTCTCAATAACACAATCTTGAGACTCATTTCAATTGCTACACTTTATTTCAAAATTGGTCCCCTGGACTTCATGATTAGACAAAGCAATCCAGCCAATTAAGGCTCGACTAACATTAGGTGAAGCAGTTGATCTTTTCAGTTGGAGGCCTACAGTCTCGAAGACCTGAAGAAAGGAAAAGTAATAGCATTTTTTTTGGAAACACGAACTGCTAAGTCGATTGAGGTACATTGTAGGCAAGAAAATGGTCATGCCTTTGGCTGACCGGGACTATGTGCAATGGAGTGTGGTAAGTCTAACCACACAGCACTAATTAGAGAGGAGAAGGATGATAAAACGCAAAGCAACTTAAACATCATTAGTCAAAAATGTCAAGGACAAGCCACCAAGCTGAGAAATGTTGTTCCATTCATGAATATCATTTGTATATTCCTATAAAACTGCTTCTAACACTCCTTCCTGCAGATCTTTAGCTAAAAAGATTAATCGCGTTATCAAACGCTACTCGGGCGTTTTCAACTTAAATGTATCGGACAGTCATGGCGCCCAGGAGGCCACGTTCAAAACAAACCGCTAGAATTCGGATGGATGTCAAGGTTGTGCTACTAAGCATTCAATGCTGTGATAACCCTCTGGGGGTTGGGGTTGAACGCGCGTCCGGACGATGTTGACGCTAATGCATGTGAAAGGAGATAACAATCGCATTTTAACCACTCACACATTTTTTCAAAGGAGGGAATAATTCCGCTTAGGCAGTAGGGGGAAGGAAATTTCGTAAAACTGCTGCTTTACCAACTCGACGCTAACCACACTATCGCCTCGAAAGTCTGAATATGTGGGTACGACACCCGTTTCTAAGCAGCAATATATTTAGACACGCATGGCAATGCATGGGGAAATAGTAGGGAGCAGAAGCTAGCGACTTCCTGGTAGGTGCCGATCGGCGTGTTTAGAATGAAGTCATGGATGCAGGTCGTGACAACATCGACGACCTGTTTACTGCCATTGTTCGTTAGTAGGTAAGTGGACAAGCAGATCGTTGTATGCGCGTTTCCAGGTGGCTTGCTAGACATGACAAACGTAGGATAAATAAAGACCTGGCACCAGAATGCCCATTTGTATACATGAATCAGATTGAGATGCATGTCGTAAAATACCATCATCGATCTAAACGCTGTGCTAGCTCTGCAACTGCCTAAATGAAGGAAGTGGCCTACTCACTGCACTCTTTGGGTTGGTAGGGTCTTCCACCTCGAAAAAACAACTAAAACCTGATAAGCTCCTTTCCATTTTTCCATGGCTCTATTCTCCACAAGCCCAACTAGGCAGAGGCGGGTTCTCGAATCTAGGTATGGGCATTTGACTGCTCAATCGGTCTCCTCCTTCATCACGCTTATGGTGGTACCACAGACCACAGCAATATTCGTAATGAACCGTTTACGTCAGTTTAACCGTTTGTAATGTATTTTGTTTAAATTACCGTTCTAGCAGGGAGCGTTCAGTGGACGTGGGTATCGGTATTGAATAGACGTCTACATTCTTTAAATAAATAGCGTACCACGAAAGACTCTAACTCGGACCACCATATTTTATCAGTTATATCACTAACGAAGAGTGTTCTAATTTGGTTTTTCTGCTTGTTTCCAGTTAACAAAGTTCAAGGTTGAGGAGATGGATGCTGAAACCACTACACTGCTGGCGGAGACATCGAATCTCGCCAGTTTGTAAGAAAGGAAACATTTGACGAGTTGATTTTTAAATGCTAGATCTATTTCCTGCCTCTACCACAAAGTGAGAGAACATCTTTTGTTTTGCGCTCACTTCCTCTATACTAACCCTTGATAGCTGCAGAAGGTAAAATGGCTTCAATGCTGTAGAGTCTTAGCAAGGTGCTTTATCCTTGAGCAGGAGAGGTGCTAGTAGAAGTAAATTCATCATTAAGTAGCGCCTTGGACAAGAAACTTGATCTCTGCAAACAGTCTACTCAAAGCGAACAATTAGGAGCCCCGCGCGATTAAGGTTGGAAATCTCTCGATGCCGTTGATCTGCAAGCGAGATGTGTCTTGCTGTTTCGAGTGAATCACGCTACTTAAATACTCCCTAGATCTCCAAAAAATGAGCATTTATGTCAACAAATTCAAGCGTTTGCATTCGCTTTAGCAATGTGACCAAAGGAAGGAAATATATGAAATTAGCATGGAAGTAAATTAATGTTCTGTACGTTTCGGTAAAGAGCAGGGCAATGCTGGACCAAAACATCGTTTCTACGTTAGCTTTCTCAAAGTTCCAACTTGATGCACTCGTGGGACTTCCCACATCTTCCACTCCTTTCTAATTCCTTTTACTAAACAGTGTCAATTCAACGTAGTAATAGATTCGTAGGTTCGATGGCAGATGACTGATTCACCTTCGAAATCAGTTTCAGCCACTGTCCTCTACCACAGATTAAGGTGATGATTATGCGGGAATTGATGCGATACTGGGTCCACTCACCCATTGGCCATGAACATCGACCACTTTCAAATGCTTGTGTAGTCAACAAGGCATACAAACACAAACAGCAATTTTTATTCACAAATATGGTAGCAGTAGTCACTGATGCAAGTAGAAGTGCTCATGAGGCTTAGATGTCAGTCAGTGTCGCTGACGAATTGACTAGTTGACTGGTTGAAGAGCGAACTGGTAGGTGTTGAAATATCAGCAGCTGGGCTGCAACATGTAACATAGTTAAGGGACATCCCTGCATTACCACACCATTCATGTAAAAACCCCCTCTGGATGCAGGTGCCATGACCTCGTGACCACTAACCACAATACCGTATCGGCGTTGCAGTTCGTTTTATCGTGAGGCTGCTCGCATTGAATTGGCTGCCTGAGATTTGTGCATCCAAATNCCACACAGTTTGACCAGGAGAAATCAGTTGGACGCAGACTAGTAAATTTTTACATAGGTAGTCAGTGGGATGAGTTGAGATTACTCAAGGAGTGCTTAATGGCTCGTTCAATGCTGTCAGCTTCGTTGACCTCGTCCCAGAATCATGCACAACCAAGTAAAGCCATGCATTCGCATCTGCAACCAACATTCGATTGTTGATCGTATGAAGGGAGGAAAGGACACAGATGGATAAAGCAATGGTAGTATGAAAGAATGAGTGAAAAATCGCGGAACAGTGAGAACTATGTATTGCCGTTAGAGGCAAAGAAGCATAGCAGCCTTGAATAATTTGTCTTTTAGCAATCAAAATCATGGGAGTGCAAACACATTGCTCAATCGCGTCTGTACTGCTCCAAGTTATTTGAAGCAGATCACTTGCGTAGTGTGAGGTGCGTAGAATGTTGCAGGCACTAAAAACCTCCTTGATGTCACAAGAGTCGTCTTGATGTGTGTGTATAGGCGGTAAGTGAAGTGACCTGTGAAGGTGAGAGGTAAAATGGTGGGAGGTAGCTTGTCACTGCACTGCTTTGGGATGGTGCAAACCGCCACCTGATGCTGAGGCAACGCTTCTAATCCGCCAAAACAAACTGCCAGTTTAACTGCTTATGGGTGAATTATCCTCTCATGGTCTAAGAATTTACCTGTTTACGCTTTATGCAATTAATTTGTTTAAGTTGCTGCAGGACATCGCTTCCACAGTGATATTATTAACCAATAATCAATTAATTATACACCTCTTTATTCCTTTTGTAATCCGCATTTAGCTCCATTCCTATTCCCTCCAAATGGACTAAGCATCCTGTACACTTTTGGTTATCTTGCGTAACCCCTCTCAATTCTTACGTATCATTGGCGTCTGCTATAAATCACTACTGCGTGCATATATTGGATAATCGTAGCAAACCAAATTAGTGGTTCTGTGGCGGCAGAGAAGATTTTGGTGTTGTCAACTTTGGACCTTATTGCAATGAAAGTCTGTGCAGTCGCCTAAATCCACCATCGTATAGACGTGGAAACGGCCTGTGTCCATGGAAAACACACAGATAGACACATTGCATGAATAAACGGCATCAGCCAAGTCGAAATTCTTGAGTCAGTTCACACCTGCATCCGCCTCTCCCACAAATCGCAGCCCTTACCTTCCTCGTCGTGGCGAGCTGTCTCGCTCACTGGCTAAAATGGCAGCTGGTCATCGGTGATGGTTGGTTGACGAAGTTACTAATGGATGCTAACGAAACTTCAGCTGATGTTCTGTATGTAGCAAAAGAATGTAACCATAGATCTTGCGTCCAGCTGCTCAGATATATGCTCAGGTCCCACGCAGATAATTCGATGCGCGCAGCCTAACAGGCACAAGGTCATGGCACATACATCCGGATCAGAGTTTTACATAAATGGCATGCTGGTGCAAGTTCTTCTAACTAGGTCACAGACAGAAAGTCTGCTGACGATTTTTCAGCATTAACCAGCACATCCTCTACGTATCCAGCTTGTCAACCAGTCGTCAACACTATCACTGTCTCAGCTTCCCATCATACCTTCTAGTTGCTATTCGCCTGCGTTTGGATGCCTTACAAACTTTGGCAAATTTTGAATTAATTCTATGCCAACTGTGGCAACCAATTATTGAGTGGGTGTCGAAATGGGAATACTGCTACCTCGGACTGAGTGACTCAGATATAGTCTACGGAAACCACTTCTCGCCTCTCTTAGCATGTACCGAAGTAAACCAACCTTGGCGACGTGTTCAATCATGACATGTCGAGTGCGGCTACCACACAGCAGACCGCAGGCACTCATACCACCTATCTCAATGCGTAGGGTTACCTTTGATTAGCTTCCTTCTGTGATCCGCTATTCCCGATAGCAGTCTAGCGAGACAGCGTTTGATTGACGTACGACAAAGAAAGTACAATATATACTCACAAGACCAGACGTCTGCAAGTGTATGTGGTAAAGAGAAAAGCAAGTGGAGTAAAAAGTAGGATTACCGCTCTCAAATAACTAGTTGATCCGGATTCTGCATCCTGGTGGCTAGTCCTCAGCAAGCTCAATGTTGGCTGACCGAAAATGAAACACCTGAAAGTAGTTCAAGGCGATCCATGCACTTGTTTTGCCTCTTCTAGTTTTTATGGTACACACTGAATCGGTCCAGATCATCCCGCAAGTCCACGCTGCGTTGTGGTCAACCAGCTGTAGTACGAGTGGCACGATGGACAGCGTTCACTGGTCTTGTATTTTCTTGACAAGTCCTTACTATCTTGAGTCTCTCTAAGCATAGCGATGTCGATTGTGGGATGACAAACACAATAACGTTTGCAACTTAGTTGTGGGAATTGGTCACAGCGAAAGGATTCACTTATCGTGCAAAACATGTTTAGAGATGAGTATTTGTCATTTCTTCTCGTTTGAATCAGTGACTTCAGCAGCCTTGAATTGTTTCTCGCATGCCGTGTGGCCTAGTAAGATGGGGTGACCTACCCTTGGCGTTATTTCACTTGCCAAAGCGCCTTTTATTAAAAAGTGTCCCCTTCATGCCCAACCACTTTGCATATTTTTGGGAATTCATTCAATTTACCTGAGATCTAGCCACGTGGAAGAGGGAATGGGTGGTGCAATCACAAAGCCCCGATGTAATGGGCTGCGGAAATGCCTTAGTCATTATCCCACCTTGTCCGTCGGTCATGATTGAAAACGCGTAAATTAGGTGATTATGTTACTAATGAGGCGTGGCACTATCATGATTGATGGGGCAGAGTGAAAGTGGCTGAATGACAGGACAAACACCAGCATGGCAGGATCTAGAACACGTGCAACTCTGCTTCCACCCAGCTGATATTGGCAAATCACGGAGGCAAGCTTGACCAGTCTGCAGCTGTGGTGCTAGCAGTGCTGAAGCACGATTGACTTCACATCATCGCTGCCTTCTTCCGCCACCTAGTCAAGGTGAGTGATGGTTATATCTACTCCATCCATTTAAGTGCCTACTGAACCGAGGTTGATTGTGCTGAGATTGAGTAACTGCAGAGAAACTCATCGGCGTTTTATCGCAACTTCCATCAGTGAAGATCTACGAGTTGATGACGAACATTTGAGATTTGATGCACCTGTCAAATTTTCATTAGATGTCCCATTTTAGGGTGAATAAAAGGATTGTGAGGATGAACGATCAAAAACTATGGAAGCGGTGATGGTCGGGTGAGATCTTTGCAGATTCGCAATACCCCGTTGCAGTCTTGAGGTGGTGATTAGAGCAGTGAGGACGCCAATTCATGGTGATGACGGAATCCAATCTATCGACTAACGAACTATTATGGTCTCTCAGCGATTTACCCACGGTTTATTAGGTGTATCACCATTTAGATATCCGTTCCTGAATTAAGCATCCGTGTCCTCTGAGTTGGGCTTGCAAAAGGCAAGTTCGAACGTGCAGTGTGAAGTGCCGCGGAGGAGCAGGAAAGCACTCATCAGGTTTCAGCCATCCTGTCAAGGTGGAAGCTTACACTGATCTAGAGAGTGCAGTAAAAAGTTAACCCTCTCTATTTAGTCTCGCAGTAACAGTGGTCACTTATCAAATGGCTTGTGCACATCCATCAATCCAACGCCTGAAGTCGTACTCAACACGCAGTGCGTAAATTCGCTTCCCTACAAAGGGCCATCAGTCAGGGAATTCACAACCCATGCTCTTGATCAACAAAGGACAGCCAAAACTCTTTCTACCTTCCCTTACATCAAAGGATGATGGTCGTTCTTTCATCCGACTACTGCTCTGTCCATCCGTTCCTACCTTCACATGACCAGGATTCGTATATTGGTGATGGATGCAGCTACACGGCATCATGCTCATCCAAGTCGGCTCATCGCCACTCATGGCAGTGAGTAAATCAGTGAGCGCTTCTCAAACGCGTCTGACTCATCCACTGTCTATCTGTGTAAATAATTGACCGCCTCTTTTATCAAACGGTGGTTAATGTGGATGTTACGCACTGTGAAGGCAAGCTCTTTGGGTGTCATGTAAAAGGACGCTGACAGAGAGATTGAAAATAAGTTAAAGGTAGGGAAAGAAGGCGACGAGCACATAATATTGTCGTGCTTTTTACAGACAGTGCAAATTGAACTGCATCAAATCTGCCATTTGCCGCAACAGAATCGCTAGTTTAGTTTGAGGAAGTGCCTTATCAAAGAAGAAAGTTTACGTTGCAGCCAACGTACTCGTGCTTTATACCCATTCGCTTATACAACCTTTGCTCAATCCATCCATGCTTTCCTTCTAACGTCTAGGGCCATTAAGTTTTTGCGGCCACCAATCGTGAAGGTGGCAAGAGAAGCTCCTCTGAAAGTACATTCATTCATCCTCAGCCATGCAGCCTGTAAAAAGGACATCGACTTCCTCTTACCATCGATCAGTAAATAGGACTTCTAACAAATTAGATCAGCATTTCTTTTGCATATTTTCCCTAATTATCCATCAGGTGTGTTAATTTATCTGAATGATGGAACAGGAAGTGCAGTCACGAGTTTTTGCTGTAATTGGCCTTAAGGCGGAGACTCAAAACGCGTTGATAAAACATGGCACTGAGATAATTGATGGAATAGAGTAAAAGCGGCTTCAAAAAACCATTTAATCGCAGAATTTTTATACATGATTTGGAGAACCACGAAGGCACGTTTGATCAGGTAGCACCTGTGGTACTGGCAGTGCTGAAGCTCATTCGACTCTCTATCATCGCTGCCTTGATCCACCGTCTAGTCGAGGTGAATGATGATGAAATTGGACTTCTGCCAAGTCGAGAGCAGGGAGATCTACGGTGCTGTGCTTCTTCGGATGTATGTCATACCACACACCCGCAACGAAGACTGGGTGGAATAAGTGCAGAATGAAGGGAAGGTGCCAACCAGCATGAGGAGAAAAGAGCTAGTATAGGTGGCCTAGGTTTGCAAAGAAGGCAGCCAAGTGCGGCTCTAGGCACATCTGCCATCCAATGCCAACTCCACATGCAACCTCTCCTGTCTGCAGCATTTAGAATGCACCAAAGCGATTTTGAAGTGCTTGCTTAGATGATGGTGAAAGTTGACGCTTAAAACTGTAAGACCTGAGTGTGTGGAGGCTATGAATGATTAGAGGAAGACGCTTCACTTAATTTTTAGTCAGGGGTAGCATACGAACGGTTTGTCGCTTAAGAAGGACACTTCACGCCGTGGTGGCACCTCAGTCTTGGCTGATTATGGATACGATTTTACTCTAAATTCTCTGTGTTAATCACACTGCATTGATAAGAGAGACATCATTCTCAATTTCCTGGTCTCCGGTAACTGATTTGTTCTTGGTTAGCGTCTGCCTCTTCGCCCCACCACATGAAATTCCGACGCTGAAGGCCACGTTCAGAGCTAAAGTCACATGTAGAAGTTTTAGATGTGAGCTCAGTTACAAAAGGGCGAAAGTTTATGGAAAGAAAACAAAATTTTACGTTTCACTTAGGTACATTTAAATACATAATTGCAGACTACAAATGCCAAAACAACGTGCCAAACACTGTAAATGGAATTCATTTAGATGCCTTAAGAGCCACTGTGGATAAAATTCGAGGCTGAGTTTTACCATTGCAGATAGTTGCAACCTTACTTACTGCCAATTATTCCAAGACTGATGAGAAAGACAGTTTTGCAGGGGCAAATGAGCTAAATAATTATGCAACACTTTGCGTTGATTGTACTCGCAGCATAATCTGGCCTGTAGGTAAGAGCTAAGCTGGGAATGGTTTTGATGCTATGCATTAATGTCGAGGGGAAAATGCGTCTTCCCAAGTAAGTGCCATTAAGAAGACAGTTGGTTGCACAACTCAGTGGCCAGGAACCCTTCCAAATACTAGACAGCCGGGGCGGTATGATGATTTGTCAAGCACTCATGAATACACTTAGATAAAGTCTCTCACTTACTGCGTTTTTGCTATTCGATTGCGACGCCTTTACCAAAAGGTGGCTTTTTTGTTTTTAAAACACTTTTAAAGAAACAAAATAGATTGCCTTTAGATTGTTGCCGCTAGTAGCATCGACAATTTTGTGGGTGTAATTTTCTACGCAGGCAGAGGCGATTTTGTAGAATAGTCACTAGACACAATTTCACCGTCCATGGTGGAAAAAGTACCCATTCTATTATGGAAGGAGACTCGAAGGAGGAGATAGACGGGATCAGAGGGAATGAGGTGCAGTGGCTACCAAGCCGATTGGGCGCTTAGTAAGGAATTAGGTGAACTTGTTTTCTTGACAAATGCTGCCGATTGGATTTCGCGTTATAAACTGCAAGAGGTTCTTACGTGAAAGATGGTGATAACTCACCTTGAAGGAAGATAAAATTGACAAAGACAGACTCGACTTCGACGGGTTTCACCTACACTCTATTATGAGCTCTTCAAAGTTGGCTAAAAATCCAAGATTTTTATCCTTACAGCAGAGATGTATGCTCTCACAGCATTTACACACATCAAGAAATCGGCTGAATCGAGGTACTGCACCACTGGTTTATTATGGGATTTAGGGTGGCGGAACGACTCATCGCAGACAATTTTTGCATCCGAAGACATGGGCTGTAAGCTGTGGTGTAATAGCAAGTTGTTGATTTAGTGTTCACCTTGAGGGGCAGTAATGTCAAACTGACCTTTGAGCTGAGGCGCGCTTAAACAAGTTGGGAAGGTCGTATTAAGAAAGTTGACCCTCGAAACCATACTTTACCAGTTGTTCGAAATTATTTGAGCACCTTTCCATCATGAATAAACGCGGCTTCTAAGGATTGCGCCACTATTCAAAATTGTAACAAGAATGTCGATGGTGATCGCGATAAATAGAGGCTAGTGCTTTAAAGTCCCAACAAATGTTATTTTCAGTTTACCAGAGAGATATCTGGTTTTATTCGATCATAAGAGGCTATTAAAATGTTACTAGCAGTTATCGCCCAACCGCCACAGAATTTGTCATAACAGTCGAAGGTTACAAGACCTGTCCTCATCTTCCCAGACTATGCAACATGCTTAGTAAATGTGTTACCTTCCGTCCATTACATAGCAGGAAATTCGCAAAGGAACACAATAATTCACATGACACCCACACTGGGTACTTTTTCTATCTTCACCATATTCTTTATGATCCGCTCTCTTATCGATAATGTGCCTCTTGCGAATGGAACCATGTCACTGGGAAGAATGTGCGTTTGAAAACACTTAGGCGGTCTAGGTAGTTTTAAGAATTCTCCCTTTTTACTTGTGATTATCGCCTCAAACGATCACTGAACGAGTGAACTTAGACTGATTTGGTTATCGTGGCCTCGCCCTCTGAGTTCTATCTCCATGGTACGCCCATCGGCACATGACAAAAGCGTAGTTACTCATGGTTAATGCATTTCGCTGGATCTAATGCTTACAAAGTTGATGTGCGATGCATATCACAACGTTACGTGAACGGCAAATCTAAATTGAACTCTTGGCAAAAATAACGCCTTATCATTTTGCTCTTGAAAGAAAGTATATAATTATCATGATACGTATGGTTCCTATATTGCAATTCGCTTAAATCGTTGTTTTACTTGATCTTTACGTACATTTCATCCATATCTAGCAACCACTGCTATCCTACAAAATTGGGAGCATCCTGATGGTTGACAATCCATAGAGCTGACACGAGTGCATCTGAGAATTGCAATTAAGAAACTAACATTGCTCGTTGTCCGCACACCATCTCATTACGCGTCGCACAGCAATCCGATTTAATACAATGCAATACTGCACAGCGACTGACAGTTCATCAGACGTATGCTCAGAATCGTAAGTGAATGTCTGCACGTTGATGTTGTCTTTGCATGTGGTGCAATAGCCTCTTTTAAGTAGCAGTAGTAATCTTAGTCCACATAAAATTGTAGGAACACAATCTGCGCAGTTGTTCTATCTACATATTTCGCCCTAGTTAAAGGTTTTGAAAGCCTAACAGGTATTTGTTTAGTTCAATCATTTATTCTCGTAGTACCGAGCCTCGTAGTTTGCCAATTGGTTGCTAGAAAGCATCATGCCAGCATGCAGATCACGAGTCACTGTGTAAGGTTCCAATTGAGCTGATTATTCGGTCAAAGGCCTACTCTTAAGACACTCCTTTAGCTGCAAATTTGTTATTTAGCATATTGCTAGTGTTGGCGTTACAGCTACCTGGTGGCATGGGATTGCGATTGCAGATAATGCATCGCCGCTCTCGATACCATTGCATTTGCGGTGTGGAGGCAGATTGGCACGCGGGATGCATTGAGCTGGAATGCATTGAGTGCAGCTGTCTTAATTTATTGGTAATGAGGAGCAAGATGACCGTCGTCCGCATTTGCCACCATTGCTGCTCACCATAATGCAACATTCGAGTGCAGATGTTTGAAAACTTCAACAATGTATTTTCTATGTAGGCAGCACGTGAGATCTCGCCAACTGTAAAATATGTCCACATTGATGCTCTCCGTCTTATTAAGAAATATTCTGCCCATTATGTTGCGCGATAGCTTTATTCCTACTTGCTTTTATTTACTTGCTTGATGAGTTCATTGTCTTGGCGAGAGTGTGTTGATCCATGTGGAGTGCTGCTTTGGAGCCGAGCAGCTAAAGCGGACTTATGAAAGAGGGTGGAACTGGTAAGGTATGGTGGGGTGACGTAATTCACTGCGGAAAGACCGACCGCTAGGATAACTAATGAGTGCCGTTTTTTCCTCACTTAATGGGTATTTCTGTCGACCACACCCATTTGGCCATCCAAACAACGGATTCAAGGGGATAGTTGACGAAGAAATAATAAAATCACTCTCTTTGCTTATACCTTTGACAACTTTTAGCGTTATGCAACTGCAAACATCACTCTTTCTCCACACTCTTCCTCATCGTACTGTACTATACCTTAGTATAGTGTCCCAGTCCGCCATCGTCATTGTCCCCTTTCACTCCTTCACTAAGTGGTAGAACGGCTTTCACCCAACCCTCTTTTCTGTTATGGGGGAAGGCATGCCAGCAATTGTTTGCTCAAAATGGCACGAACAGCTAGACAGCTACATGTGGCGAACTGCTTTCCACAGACTCCAACGCGTGGTATTATCCCGTCTATGGGGATTAGCAACGGGGACCTCAAAGTCCACATACAGAAGGACGTGGGTGAGGGTGAGACAGTAGAGCTGCTTAAAGCAAGTGTAAAAATTGTTTTGTGAATGGATAAAAGGGGGTGAGAAAAAGGTGGATGGCATAAGCCTATATAAATACGAGGCAGAATCAAATTAAATGAGGGGATCCAGGCATTGCAGGGAAGAAGCAGTGACAGTTAGAGAGAAAAAGGACGTGGCGAAATCGAATCTTAGATAAATATACCATTTTAGCAAACATCAACAGACTAAAAGCATTGATGATCGCCACCTGGACAGATATAATCAATGCATAGCAAACATATGAGGAAAGGAACTCTTTAAATCGTTAAAGTCACAAATTTGGAAAGGTCTCATCTGACAACGCTGCAGTGCATTCGCGAGCATGCTTTTCCGGAACACAATAAAAATTATTCCTTGTTAAAAGCTTTAGGCTTGAATTCAATCGAGAATGGTTTCCATTTAGGTGGTGCAACAGTCCACAATATCACGATGCGGTAACGCTGCAACATGATCATATGGCAGTGTTTAAGGCGAGGAGCTCATATGTTGCTAAGCTTGGCGAAGAAGTAAACGACTTATTCAAGTATAACCTATTTGATGTGGTGAGCACACCAAAACCATTGTCTGATTGCACAATTTTCTGCCTGTTCTCACTAATGCTGTTTTACAGGATCGTGAGTAGCATCGCTGGTGCGATAAGATGACCCATTCGTTTACGACTCAGTTTACAACCTCCAATAATTCCTGAATCGGCCCAATTACTTGGAAGCACTTTTAAATGGTCTGTGGCACCAATGAAAACAAGTTCACGACTACTTGCTTTGAACTGACCACTTTGTCTTGGGTTTAGTAAATTGCAAATGTCTGATAAATACAGGAAGTAAAAAACGTATTAGAAACGTGAGTCAGAAATTATGCAACATAAATGAGAGTGTGCATAATTTATCCATCCATGTTCCTCTAAGTTTGATAATTCCAAATTATTTTCTTGGTTACAACGCTTATGTATTCTCATCTGGCTCCCTCCTAATAATCTATCTTCGCACGGGAACAAGAGAACAGATGTTCATTTTGAAATCAGACTAAGGCAAATATACTCGTTCTTCACGAAGTGATGTGTGGATTTACGCCTGCTGAGAACAGCTAAAAATATCTCTTCAACCTATATTATAAAGACCACTGCGTACGGGCGTTCCACTCATCGTCGGAACAGCAATTTGAGGTTAACTATGTAAGAGCATTTCGCCCCGGTTAATCAAGGCACAATGAGATGTCACGCAAACAAGCACATTTGGGCAGTCGTATGGGAATCAAGTTGGGTGTAAAAACTTACCTAATCCTACCTATTCAGTTAATTGAGAAAAAGGCAAAATTTGCCATCGGTGGATGCGCTAGAATTGCGTTTCTGCAATGGATGAACTTCGTCCATGCAGTGTTGACCTTTAGCAGCGGCTAGGCTAAAAATGGATGAAAGACCGAGGTGACAGATGGAAAGAAATTCATCGCTGGCACTAAAAATGTTATTATTCAGTCATCCTTTTTAAAATTTGCACATGTTCATCAAAAAGCACTGGTGCGCTTACTTAACACGGGTTTTCACTCCATCCAGACACTCCCTGCGCATTCGGAAGTGGAAGACCTAGACATCGAAAGAGCATGCACCTCCACTAGACGACAAATTCGCACACGCACACATAGAGGAAGAACGGCGGAAACAAAATAATTGAGAAATTTCAACAGATGTCGATAATCATCCTCTTAACTGATAATCACATACGTCTTGTCATAATAAACAATACCACCCCCTGACTGATGTCATCCAAGTAACGACTCTCTTTTGCTCGCATATTTAGCTTGTTGTCATTCCCAGGATGCAATATTTCCTCCTTCTCCTTCCACTTTTTTGTCCTTCCTCTCAAAAGACACTTCTACCTCTTTGAGTCTTGCCTTCACCTCCTTAACTTTATTCATTCTCTCGCGTTTTTCTTTCTTCCCGTAACTCATTCATTCATTCCTTTACTTATTCCTCCATTTGTCCCCACTTCCTCTCTCCTCTTTATTACAACGTCTTGACCACCCCACCATCCTCTCCCCATGTCTCTCACTTCTATCATTCAAATCTGAAATGAATCAGACAACTTCAAATGGGTAACTATATTTTTCATTGATTCGACATCCTCGACTTCATCATCCTTTTTTTTCATTTCACCTTCCCGTCTCATATAGATATGTATATATATATGCTTACAATTTTTTCCCTTCCCACATTCATGCTCTGCACATGCAGCATGAAAGTGTCGCCAGGCAGCCGCTCACTTTCAAATGCTGAAGCAATCGATTGAATCCATCGATTGACCCACTTCCTCAAGTCAATTGATGAGACAATGACTAATACACGGACGTGCTACTTAGCTCTCCTTTCGTTTGCGCACCTTTCATTCCTCCTTTTTGGTTAGGTCTTCGGTTCTCGTTTTCGCTTCCTTTCTGCCACCTGGACTACGGCGGACATCGCGGGAATTGTGTTGCCAAAGAAACTGAACACCAGGAGTCTGCTTNCTCCTCTTTATTACAACGTCTTGACCACCCCACCATCCTCTCCCCATGTCTCTCACTTCTATCATTCAAATCTGAAATGAATCAGACAACTTCAAATGGGTAACTATATTTTTCATTGATTCGACATCCTCGACTTCATCATCCTTTTTTTTCATTTCACCTTCCCGTCTCATATAGATATGTATATATATATGCTTACAATTTTTTCCCTTCCCACATTCATGCTCTGCACATGCAGCATGAAAGTGTCGCCAGGCAGCCGCTCACTTTCAAATGCTGAAGCAATCGATTGAATCCATCGATTGACCCACTTCCTCAAGTCAATTGATGAGACAATGACTAATACACGGACATGCTACTTAGCTCTCCTTTCGTTTGCGCACCTTTCATTCCTCCTTTTTGGTTAGGTCTTCGGTTCTCGTTTTCGCTTCCTTTCTGCCACCTGGACTACGGCGGACATCGCGGGAATTGTGTTGCCAAAGAAACTGAACACCAGGAGTCTGCTTTCACATCAAGGCACTTCAGACAGACGATCACGTGGGAGAAAAGGAAAAAATGAATGGGGAGGAGGACGGGGAGGGGGTAAGGCTCATCTGATATGAGGTTTACCAGATTCCAGCAAATACTCAACTTCCTCGCCTTACCTAGAATTCATCCAATGCGGAGCTAGCTGCAACCGATGGAAGTGGCAGGAGACACTGGCACCGCAGGCACGAGCTATGGCACAACCGAACTTCCAGATGAGTGCAAATGGAAGGAGGAGATGGTGTGGATGGCGCAAGGGATATTTGCGCTAAAAAGAGGAGAGGGAGGAAGAGAATGGGTCGTTCGAAGGAGGAGTGGGAATGGAGGCAGGAGCGGGGGCATAAGGAGCGCGAGGAGGACGGGAGAGTAGGGGGAGAGGTGAAGAAGGAGAGGGCGCACCACGTCATCAATGGTGCTTACCACCGCGTTGACGGCAAGCCGAAGAAAAATACGCGTGGCAGGTGCAGTCGACTATTCACCAACACCATCGGCTGTCTTGCGTAGCGCCGACCACAACATCAACGACCTCACCGACATGGGTTTATGGACTCTATGGGACAGTGATGGAGGGCGGAGTACTTGCTACCAACCACGTCATCGTAGCAAGCCAAGCTGGTGAGATTGTCTTGTATTGGTTAAGGCAGCACTTCCACTACGAGCAGAAGACGGAGCATGTAGAGTTAGAGGAGAGAATTAAAGACACAATTTAGTTGTCATTGTCGTTGTTGTTGTTGCTGCTCTTGATGCACCTACTTGCACAGCCAGCGGTTAGCGTAGGAGGAGGGAAAAAAGGAGACTAGTGTTGATGGTGATGACCTTTGCTTCACCGAAGGAGGGAAGAAAGGACATCTGTCAGTTCGCCGCACTCCTCTCTCCACTTCCTTTTACTTCCTTCTCCTTCTATTGTTCAGCTGAGAGGTCGCGGTGCCAAAAGCAACATCTCGCACCAGTCTACCAAAGTCGACAATACCACTGGCCTGCCATCGCCAGCGCCGTCGTTCGCCGCAGGTTTTGTCTCCCCGTTCTTCACTTCTTTCTCTGTTCCACCGCTTCCTCTCTCTCTCTCCCTCTATCCCTCCCTTCCTCCTTCCTCTTTTAGTAGCTCTTTGCCTTCCACCTCCTCCTCCGTACCCACATCCATTACTTCCTTCCTTCCTTTCCTATGCTTCCTCCCATTCGCGTTCATCCGAACCTTCGGCTATGGCATAGACCACTGCAGCTGCCTTTGCCTCCTCCCCCTTCTTCGCACTTCTGGACAAGGCGACAAATTAACGTATCTGTTGGAATCGCATGAGCTTCATACCAGAAGTGACTGGCGAGTTCCCCCTTTGCTCCCCCCACTTCCCACTTCTCCCACATGAGTATCTTTCTGAGCTGCCTTGTTGTGGCAGACCTCTCCCCAGCTTCTTTTACAACCCTCCTGTTTTTTTTGGCTAGAATAAGACATTTTTTTTGCTAGTTAGAGCACCTTCTCACTTTGTCATAAACGGGATGGTGGCGTTAATTCGTAGTGAGTATTATTAGTATTAGTAGCAGAAGAGACAGCGTCATTGAAAAGTCATGGGTAGGTTCGCCTAAGTGGTGATAAAACGAGGCATCGTCCTCCTTCTCACCTTTGTTAAACCAACACATCCACTTCTCCGTTGGCTTGAATTCCTTCACCATGTTGGAAACTAAAAGGAGGAAGGAGTCAACCACTGCTCATGCACTAACCACCTGTCTCGTCAACAACCACTAACTGCGATTTAAGAAGGCAAAATAAGAAGACACTTCCACTTCCATCTGTGGAGACAAATTGTGGAGCAACAGAACATCATCTCCCTGCACTCATCCATACATGCACACTGCAGTGCCCCATCCAGTCACCACCGAGGAAGACGAAAGGAAGTGGACAATAATAGTAGTAGTGGTTGGACAGAAGACATATCTCTTTCAAGCATACCGGCCCACGTCATACAACAATTTTCTGACGCATTGCATAATCTTTCCGTCTCGGTCACTTCCAGCTTCATCTTCCATGCTACCAGGCCATACTTCTCCATAGAGAGAGGGGTAGCAGAGTGACAAGGTGGATTGGGTATATTGCCTATATTGAGTTTGATTATAGGGCTAGCAGACCGTTGTTCATCTACCAATAGTCAAGAAAGGGCCTTTACTTGGGGAAAATTTTGATTCTTGGGGTGTGATTAAAGGTTCTGAATGACCATTTTTAGTTTTATGGGAATAATGCAAGCAAATTACCAAAAATAATTAAAGTTTTAGCCTTCAGATCTATTGCAATATCATTTTAAAGGGGTACATAGCGGTGATGTAAGAGAAAGTCTAAAGTCAAGATACATAATAAAATGGCAGTATTGTTGGGCAGCAGAAGCTGCAAAGCCTGAAAACTTGAGGTGTGGAAGTCTGCAATCCCTGAAAGACTTTTAATTGAGAGTAGATGCATTAAATCTGAACGCAGGCCAATAATGCGCAAATGCTAAATGTTCTTCAACATAGCCAAGTTAGGGAAACGTTAGGGGTAAACATATCTATAATGTTGCATCAACATTACAGGAAGAAATTCTAAGCTTATTTTTTAGTGCTGTAATTGCGAATAAATGCTTTAGGAGACCAGTGAATGGCTTGATGCTATGTGACGGCCAACAGGTTCCCATATGCACCAGAAATCAGGTTGTCAGCAGAGAGGTAAGCACGGACAGATTGGAGTTAAGTTCAATCTATCGTCGTCTCCACCATTCACAAAGAAACTGACGTGATTTGAAATGTTAGCAGAACCATAGAAGCATGGGCAGCACCCTGTTCTAATTTTCCTCTGTAGTTTTAACGACAATCAGTTCACCGCTTTGACAATAGTTTTGTGCCACATTTAACTTTGGTCCATTTAACCACTTGTGTTACCTAAGTTAGCTGAAAGAGTCTTGAGACCATTGCTTAGACTAAGATGAATGCTTTAATTGATACAGACCATAATCCTCTGTTACATTTAGTTACGTCAGCATACTAACCACGGTAGAAAAGGCGAGATAAAAAGAGTATGAGGTTGAAACGCTTATAATTCTGCTTCATCATGCTTCTCATGGACCAACTTGAACGTCACTCATGCAGCTGACCTCGCCAGTCTCTATACACTGCCTCGAAAAATAGCTTATTTCCAAGAATTGTGAATTGATGTGGGGGTGTAATCAGATCAGGTCCTGTGTGTACAAGATGACTCGAAATGAAAGATGAATGTGGTCTCGGTAACTGTTTTATCTGGTCTTATTGAACCGATTTTCAATTTGCATTTTTCTGAGCAGCTTCCCTCACCTAACACAGAAGGTAATTGCAAAACCATTTAGTTAAACAACGCGTGCTGCTAAATAATGCCAATGTTTGTGAGTCCAATGCCACTGCCTTACTTCGCAACGGTCTGGGCTGCAAGCGCTGAAGTTTATTTCATTCCTTCCATTACAGTCAAACTCCAGTGCAAATTGTACAAGGCTGGTCGGTAATCAAATACCTGTTTTCAGTTAACCCACTGAGGTGATAAAAAGGCAAGTGTGGTTTGAATGACGTTGGGCTTCCTGCCAGCACACAAGGCACTGGGGATAAACTAATTCTATCTTAGGAGACAAGCACCTATTCCATCATCCTCACGCTATTTACGGCGGCTTCAGTTAATGTGGCAGTAGCCACTTGTTGCTCCTGCTAACGAATGCGCCTCTATAAAAAATGTGGCTTTGCGTAAGCAATCATTAGCACAATCAATGACGAGCGTTGGAAGCGCTGTGTTGATAGTCGACCGCAGGATTGTATTTGCAGAGAATTCTAGGGCAGTTTAACAAAACGAATGCACCCGTGCAATAAATTGCCTAATAGGTTGAATATTTTGTCTGCTTTGCCCAAATTCAAGCGACGGATGCGGCAGTAGCTTGGAAATTGTCTAAAGGGGCACAGGATGTAGGCAATGTAGCACGAATCCGACCAAGACCTATTCCAAACAATCCACATGCTTCTTTTACTAATGTCAATCCAATTTCTTTTGCCTTTCATGTTTAATCCCTCTTCTCCCTACTGTTTCATTACCACTACCTCGGGCGATTTCACCTTCGTGTTTGCCAATAACGACATTCAGCTCGAAAGGATTTGCCAACGACCAGCTAGTAGAATAAATGGATTCTGTTTAAAGCTAGGAGTGGCGATAATGCTGACAACAAATAAATGGGCTTATAGCTAAAAGTTACATTATTCAGGTGCTGAGGGCTTTATACTAGTAGATAATTTCACCGTGGCTGTGATTTTGTACACCTTTAATGCCACAGACGCTTCAAAATCCTGTGATGGAGCGTAAGACCAATGTAGCAAAAAAGGTATCCAGTCTGCCTAATACGCCATCAAAAGTAAATATTTCTCTGCATCTACCAACGCCAGAATAAATAAGGGATCATATTACTTGATTCGGCGATTTGAATGTCACCATTAAACCCATCGAATGCATGCAAGGATTATGAAGCTGTGCAAATGAGTGCGAATGATATTGTGTGATACCTATAAAATAAAGAATTCTTGATTCTGCAAGTATATTTGGAATGCCCAAGCAAAAGCATCAAACGAAGTAAAATTGGAATCTTTCCAATTATGAGGACACTTCAAAGTTTATTCACATCAAAGCTCAGCGCCTCTAGGGCTTAGCAAATCCTGATCTCGTCCTAGTGACCAGTAAATCACAACTGCTCAAACCAATGAGATTCGACCATTCGGAATAAAAGCGCTGATATCGATTTACGATTAATTGTCTTGGACTCATCAACCATGAAGCTTGCTACTATTGTGATGGCCAAGAACAGGTTTGTCAAGATCTCCGCACCATCATGAGTCAGACACTTTCCTGCAATCCCACAATCCTACAATTCTTTTGGTATCCTTTCAGACTTTTCTATAGAAGGAATACTGAAATCGTCACCTTCTACACGAGTGTCTCCACAGCCACCCGGTTCCAATGCTGAGGATGAGGCTAGGCATGATTGTGATCCTAGCCGCTCCACCTCCTTTGAATTGCCTTCGACAGGCTCATCAACAACACCTTCAGCAATATCAAGGTGTTTTGCTTCCCTAGTAAATCCAGTCAATGTGTCGTGGCTATCACAAAGTGAATGCGGATTCAAGGGGCAGATTCCGGTGTCAGATTGTACACCGCCTTCTTCTTCCTGCCACCTAACCTCATCACCTACTTCCTCCACAATTCGAATAGACACGTTTCCACAGTCTTGTAGCCCACCCATCTGTTCTGGTGCTATTGTGCCCCATTATCTCCCTTGCTCCTCTTCACCAAGGCTACGCGGTGGGATTGGGCTGTTGACCTCGGGTTACCCCTATTGCTGTTCCCACTTGCATTCACAAACACTCTTCAACATGCTAGACACTAGCACAAGCACAAGTCTTACCGAACCTATTGTTGATGCATTCAAGTTTCCCACCAGCAGAGTCGCAGGAAGCAATAATGATACTGGGGCCAACGAGAGCAGCGTAACTGGCTAACTTCTCGTCAGTTCCTAATGAGGTGGACAATAAAAGGGTGAACAATGAAGAGCGAAGGATTTGGCAATGCCCAGATTGTGAGAAAAATACGATAGCTCTGCTTCTCTGCGAATGCATAAGCAAAGTCACTCAAGCTCGTGGAAATGTCACTTTTGTGATAGTGCCTTCTCTCGTAAGTGGATTCTTGTGGCTCACGAGCGGAGACACACAGGCGGAAGTCCCGTCGTCCGTGTTGTCTGTCAGCACACCTTTACTGGTCGGTCAATCATGCGAAAGCACATGCAGACACACAGGGCGGCAAAGCACAGTTGCAACTCTCACTGTTCATAGTTGTTTGCAAGCTGTAGCCAAATCATCGGAAAAATAGGAAGGTGTCAACCTTCCGCTCTTGTAGCAACCTTTGCTGATGATGATGCTCTCATCTCCTGAATTGTCAGCACAATATGCAGTCCCAATACAATCAACTCAACCTCCTGAGATGAAGTGTTGAAGTTACTTTTATGCCAAATATGTGCATTGATCACATCAAAGACACCGTGACATATTTTCGAGCATTTGTTTTTGCGTGTCCAATTTGTGCTCATTTGTCTGAGTAAAAGAAATCCCATTTAATACAGCCTTTTCCGTCTTACTTTGATCAATACTGGCTAGTGGTTACTTGGGTATCCACGAAAATTACTAGGCGAAATAATGATATCACACCGGTCTTTTGAAGTGTTCGACTAAATAAGTCGTTACCAAAGTTCCTTTTACCACAGTTACTTGTATACCAAGTTGGAGCCCATAACTTAACAGAGGGTTTGGACTGTGCAAGATGGTGTAGGGTTTTAAAAAGTCCCACTTTGGATGTATAAAGTAGTGGACATGGTATTACAAGTCGCTCACTATATCGACTCGAACATGAAGGCGCAAAAGTGACTGCTGCCTGTGAGCATATTTTGCCTCTAAGGGCATTGAGCCAAATGAAATTAAGCTTTGGGGCGATTAAAGGCCAATGAATTCGTTTGCTGTTGTTACCACCTTTTCAAAAATGGTTACCATATATCAATCAATGGCAGGTCTAATGACTTCCGTTGTTCGATTTTGCTATCCTAGAGTTGACGTGGTTGGCAAAATCTGACTTTTTCATTCCATTGCATTAAACTGCCAGCTGTGGTGCTCTGTAATGCAGCTAGTTAGAAATTTTCGCATTAACTCATATTGCGGCATTGACACTCTCATTTTGTTTTGTAGCAAAAATTTGATCAGCTGGTCGGCAGCTGAGAAGGGCAAGCTCCACAATTAGAGCTGATTTCGACTTCGCTCAGTACACAAGCCAAGTACCAAATGGGGTTCGTGATTTAATTGAACACCGGATCACTAAGCAAGCAAAATTTTATGCAGATAGCAAAAAAGAGAATAATGCTTTAATGAATTTCGGACACAACTTTTAGGTTATCGCAGCCGTGTTCCGTGCCCTCAAACGGAAACTGAGACTTAGCATCTGTCTCACAGATGTCTTATCGTCAGCTCCCCTCCGCGTGACAAGAGTGGACATCATATCGAATTCGGATGTGAGGAAATGTTCGTGGTTATTCGAATGAGGATCCCACAAACGTTAGCTGACACGTTAGCTAAGAAGTTTACGTTTGGAGAATTCAACGATTTCACACGTTTTAACTCCGAGAATAAGACGTCATAAGGAAGAATTCCCTCCGCAATGTTTGAAAAAATGTCTAAACATAGTTAAGGTCAACTCACCATTGAATAGCCAACCGGACTAGTCTTCTTAGTAGTAGTTCCATTCGCAAATGAGCACGCGCTTCAAGCTTGTTTTATTGGGGCAAAAAGATGACATGTTCAAGGTCAGACAAAGACTGAGTGTGCACTTGTGCTCCCGTGTATGTCAGCGCAGGTCGATGTTTCCATACCACAGGTCGCGCCAACCAGAAATGATGGCGCAAGCGCATCACACTAGGATCCACTAATCAATCTCAATACGCCTCAGAGTAGCCGACTTAAAAAAAATGATTGCGTCTGCAGTGCGGCGAAATGAGGAGGCGGTATTGTTTCCTTGGGTCTAAATCAACCACGTTACGTGTTGTAAGTTAAACAGCCACAACCGTTATATAACCGCATTTCGACTGGTATTCGGCCTATCTTCAAGGCAACTTTAGCCAGACTATTTATAAATCCAATAAGCCTAACTACTGTCATGACAGAGCTTACTTTTTTGTTGCAAAGTTAAGTGATGTCATGACATTCTATATCGTTGACTGCTGCTAAGGTTCATTTCAATGCAGTCGTGCGCGCTTCCTTTGATTAGGATTAAAAATGCACTCCTTTCAATTGCAGCTAATTCTTGCTGCAGTTGGACGATAAAAACCATGGAGGAAAGACCAACGTTCCAGCTAGCTCTACCCTAGTAAAAATAGGATGTGCTCAACACATGTTCACCGCGTTTGAATTCATTAATTCTGTATTTAAGTGGCACGGTTTTTTGACATGCAAGAGCCTTTATAGTAGTCTTTGCTCGCAGTGGTCCGCGTAGATGATTGGGTCAATGCTTGCACTCAATTAGCAATCTACAAATTTTACTTCACAATACTTGATGGCAAGTCGGTTTTTGTTAATGTCCTTATTTTACGACGGTCCCTTCCTGTTCATAACTTAGCCGTACCTCTTCTCATGTGCTGGGCGTCAGAGTGCTTTGCCTTGACAGCTGCAATTCTTATCGACAAGTACCAAAATGTCATTAGCAGAGTTTCTTTACCATGGAAACCGCCACCACCACCACCACCATTACAAAATCAAGCCCAGTTGCAGCTTGACAGCCCCATTCCCCGTTGGAGTTGACGGGAGTAAGGCCAAGTCAAGCCTTTCTACTCGTTTTTACCACCAGCGCATATATTATTCGGCGTGTTGATTGTGTGATGTTCGCTAACCTGATCTTAATCTTAACAAGAGGCAGCAACTTGCTTTATAACTCATTAAACGCATCCAAGAATTTTTAAACAGTGCCAGAACCCACAAAATGTAACCACAAAAGCCAGTATTGAAACCGACTACCTCAACAACTAGCACTTAGGTTCTCAACTCTCCATTATACCACCGGCAGGGTACAAGCTCAGAATCGACACACACGTGCAAACAGAGGAATGAAAGGTACGCAAAGCTACATGACTCTAGTGAGCATTAGGGCAGAGAGTTCTCTCTTCTTTCCCCTTGCTTGCCGTCTCCTGACTGTCACTTCCAGGGGTCACAGTTTCGGTGGCAGTCACTAAAAGGGTGTAAGAAAGGGAATGGAATAGATAAGTAAGGCAGTTATAGAGGCAAGTAAGCGGGATAGATAAATAGATGAACCCGTAAATAAGAAATAATGCTCACAGATGGCTAGAAGTTGTCATGGAAATGGAATGAGGTAAAGGAATATCTGATAGTCTCCTGTCACTGACATCACGGGTGGTTGAAATGTTAATCAATGCAGCCATGTTTCGAAGTAAGATATGGAATGGCTAGATTTCAACCTCAACCGTATCTGAGATCAGGGTTCTACTGGAAAAGTAAATGACCGAAATAAATCAATCAAATGCTTTGACAGAAAGAAAAGGGAGGGTGAAGAAATAGTGTGAAATGCGACAGACTTAAAGGCTTTCGGGTAAACAGTAGGCCAAAACAATCTCAAAGCACTAACGCAATTTGCACGATTTCACCTAACCTCCCGCATCTGCAAAAGCAATGCAGTTCGAGTCCAAACTGGTGGGCATTTTGCTAACCTCTACTCCGATTCCGTCAACGATGGGCTCAGTCCATGGATCGAAGGAGCTTGTCGACTGTATTCGTGTCCGAGTCTTAGGAAAGCACGCAGCAGGAGGTGAAGTAG
>LWMK02000249.1:61715-102655 GCA_001693075.2 Taenia saginata | reverse complement strand
CATTTCCATTGTAAAAAACAATACATTTGCTTGCCAATCCGGACTTCTATCAATCCACGTTGAAATGCCGCTCCCTAGCACTTCCAGTATTAGTTCGTTCAATCATATTACTCAATTGCATACAGTAGCAAGTACTTCGGGAAAACGTGGTGTGGCTTGAAGGAAGGCGAGCGACTTCACTGGTGGTTTTACCTTTGTCAACGATTTGCACAATTAACAAACAAGCAGCTTAGCCCCCTTTCAAGCAAATGCGCAAATACTTAGCAAAAATTTTGCCGCCTTAGAGTCCATAATAGGCATAGTCACAGCCACTTGTAACTACCACCGCATCCATGCACGCTGAAGGTGACATATGCTGCGTAAAACATGCCGCTTTGAAAAAAATACACCCTTTCTTGTCCATTTTCTTTTGCTCTCACTTCGACGATTACTGACGATTATTACACCATGGCAGATGAGCGTTAAGACGACTCTGTCAACGCGTCACCTAGAAGAGCTATTCGAATATACTTAGCCGTTCACCAGTGCAGTGAGTCACCAAGCCTTGTTCGTCTTCACCAGCGTGTCCTCCACCAGCAGTTTCACATTCCACGAAGGCCTTTTAAAGCCGTAGGTGCTCGATCAGCTGTAAAGAATTTTACAGTTTATTTAAATGCTCTAGTCGTAACCTTCTACATTGTGACAATTCTCACCACTCTAATACTCTGCCCCGCGGAGACAATAATTTTGCAGAAATTAAGTGCTGTAATGAGTGATTGAAATAAAGAGAATGGCAACGGTGGTATTTGGCCCCACCTACTCCTCATAAGTTCAGGTAAACGTCACACTGTAAAAAACGTACCATTTGTTCGGAAATGAATACAACGTAATAGCCTTTCAAATGGTAAGGTAGGCGTAATAGCCTTAACTTGACAGTGTACGATTGTTGGAGATGGTGTGATCCGTTATTCCTAAGGGACTAGACGGTACCACCCGTTTGTTGGTGTAAGTACAAAATTTAATTGTAAGATTATGATGGTGGTATTGGTGGCAAAATTGAGCGACGGAGTATTAATATCTCTGCCAAATATTTAAGTACAATAAGTTCGCAGTAATTTCAATCCTGTTTGCAGTTGGTTTAAAATGACAAGAAATGCAATAAAATGAGCCTGAACCTAATTGGTAGCTATATCAGACCACATCTTTTATTTCATCAAAACCTCTGCTTCACAGCATTGTATAATTGCTTATTTGGCTACCAGTTTTAATGTTTTTTTTACATTGGCATATGAATCGCTCTTCGGGTGCGTGAGGCCTTCGAGTTCAAATCTCGGCTGAGTCCATTGGTGTCACTCTCTTCGTTACTAAAACACCTTCATCCACTCATCTATTCTCCCTCTATGTCTTCTTCATTATGCATTTAATTCCTCCCTCAAAACTACCTCCGTGCTGGCCAAGTTGACGTTAACACAGCTGCATTGGCCATCTGCAGCGCTAACGAGGGCAGGCAAATGGACCCGNCGAATGGACACGATGTGTTACTCGAGCACGTCATATGGATAATGGCAAGGCCAAGCAAACCACTAGAATAAGAAAAATAAATCACCCACTCCTTACATTTCGCCTCCAGCCGACCAAGTGCAGGGGCGCAGTGCCATGCACGTGGATCTCCAGTCAAGGCGATATTGACCGAAGACCCAAACTCGGCGAACATAAGCTGAAGCTGACAAAACTAACTCTGGGCTTCCTATATCCAGAGCAAAGGCTATGCAAGTCTTTTTGATCCAGACCTCCTGTGCCGTCTTCAATTCAATGCACTGTAGCAGTGGGTGGAATAACCGCACCTGAGATTTGAGTAAGTTGACGTCGTATGTAGAGTTTTTCTGTGCATGCGTAAAATAGCCAAGACCACCAGTCCGGTGCTGCGTTTGAAGACAAGCTTGAAATCGGATTCAAGTCACAACCTTAAATTGCCCAAAATCATGTTGGCACATTGAGTAGTTACAGACGAGCTTGTATAATTGTGGCCATGACACTTAGCAGCGGAAACCACGACACGTGACGAGTTGGCGGTATAGAGAGCGAAATAGTTTTATCGAGAAAACATGGCATTTTTTTATAAAGAACGGCGTTTTCAAGTGCACAAATCACGTATATCGTAATGTTTGAGAGAAGGAATCCAGTAGCGAAGTTCCTCATAGAGTACGTTGAACAAATGCTAACATTGCATGCATTGACTGCAAGCAAATGACTTTTTCTAGTGCAAATTTACATGACAAGTATTCATCAAAATTTCCAGTGTAAATACTTGACAAGTAGAGTTCAGTTGGAGAGTGACTTAATGGGAAAATTACTCATACGACATGTTTAGGTTAATAGGATTAAGACCTTGGCTACTCGCGTACACGAAACTCTAATTGTAGTCGTCTCGCCATGCCTGCAAGTTATTTTCCACTGTCACCCTCTGTAAGTAATCAGAGGCAGTGTACGCCTTGCTACTTTCACGTAGTCTCTATTAATTTGCGATGTCAAATGAACCTAGGCCAACTTCAAAAGCTTTTGTTTCAAGGGTTTAAAATTAGAAAAGTTAAATTAGNGGACCCAGGCCAACTTCGAAAAGCTTTTGTTTCAAGGGTTTAAAATAAGCAAATGTCAAACTAGAATAACTTTAGTCACCATCAGTTAAGAATCTGATATACTCTGGTGGTCTTGCCAGTCAATCCTACGCGACGACTTCCATGTTGATTTATGCACAATTTTCTAGGTCGGAAAAGCACGCGCTACTCAAAGGGAGTGCTCACACTAACTTTCTTCTCAGAATCACACCACTCTTCACTTGGTGTCTTCAAGTGCGAATTTATCCAGATGAGAAACATTGGATTGGCATCAATCTCGGAATTAAGCATCTGTGAGAGTTTGCCTTGGATACACTTACGTCACTAACACGTCGTTAGGAACGTTGTGTGAGACAGAGTATCCGCATCCTAGATGTATGTGCGTTAGTCAATTTAGAATAAGACACTAGGGCCCGTTAAGGATGCTTTCGCGCTAGCATTGGTAACATTCATCATGCCCAAAATGAAAGTGAACGAGCACTATGTCATTTTATTTACTTCTGACTTGGCCTCGAAAGCAGTCCCGTCTGTGGCATTACCTATTCGTTTTGTGCATTCTCATCTGCCTCTCTAAGGTGCTAATCGAGGACTTGATGGAACG
This sequence comes from Taenia saginata, assembly GCA_001693075.2. Lineage (NCBI taxonomy): Eukaryota > Metazoa > Platyhelminthes > Cestoda > Cyclophyllidea > Taeniidae > Taenia > Taenia saginata. The sequence continues at coordinate 99,460 of LWMK02000249.1, read as the reverse complement.
AAGCTCTTAGTGCACATGAACCCTTTCCTATAAAAATCGTAAGCGTCTTGGCGTATGGGGCAGCCAAAGAGATAAATTCCGAATAGTAAAACCACAATATTTATTTCATGGATTTAGCATGACCAACTCGCTTGGAGCGGGGTTAAATGGAATGAGCGTGGAATGAAACACTTAGCAAGTATGCTTTTTCCATTTCATAACACTGTTAATCCTCACTTATGCTCAACTTTCTATCAACCGCTTCAATTCTCCCTGTTTGAGAACTTGGATTAAGAGACCTAAAGATTTATTCGCATCAGTTATTGTTTCTTTGACAGATGATGAATTAGGATTTGATTATTTAGGCATGACTGCGTTTCAAACAGATTCGCATAACTGCCCTTTTCTCTAAATCTCGTATGAGAGAAGATTCCACATCTATGGCTTTTGCGGAAGAAATCAAAGCCCTAACGTAACAAATTAGGCAAAATATGTCGTTTTTCACGGAGAGCTACTTTCATTTGATTAGGATTTTACGGCCCGGAGGCATTTGTTGCTGCGAATGTGTAGTCGGGCTTGCTGTTAATTCTTGTTTGCATTAAGTTGAGCAGGCACTCAATCTTCTGAATCATTAAGCAACAATTGCTTAACAAACCACAAGTAGTTGTATTTGGGCACATTCTGTAACAATTAGACCTTCCCCTACTTCCATCAGCAGTGACTGCTTTAACGTCAAGTACCGTTTTGAAACTTCGAATGAACAACAATTAGTAATAAAGGCAGGAATATGCTTCAAGTAAACCTTATATTAAGAGCATGATATTAACTTCTTGTGAGCAAGATTTGTAGGTTTGATGGTTCCTCATCTCCAAAGAGGTTGGACGGAAAGTGTGTTAAGTGCTTGTAGCCGACGGACTGAGGCCGTGTTCTGGAAGACTCCAGGCCATGAAGGGATCCCCTGTGCATCTCAATTCATTGGATCCTAAATACTGTGGTATTATCTCTGCTTAAATTATCGTTACCCAGAGAAATCTTGTGCTACCAACATCACCAGTCATGCGTGGATGATTGTTATGTTTCCAAGCATGCTGCTGAGTTGTGCTTAAGCCAATACTGCCACTACTACTCATGACCTTCCGGCTGTTGTTGTTGGTATTTCGTAAGATTCTTAAAAGACAGCACTAGTGATAAACGAGTTGGAGTGAGCAATAATGGTTTCGAGATGAGGCAGGCTCCTGGTTAATCGAGAAGTGGCCACCATGAGATGGACGGTCCGTGTGGAAGGCCTTTCTATATTATTGTGCGCCTTGAAACGAAGCCTGTGCCTTAACAGCAAGTAAGTATATTCAATATTCCCAAAGGCATGTTTGGGAGACGCCAATGTGTGTATAGATAGAGGGAAGATATGTAAATCAGACTTTGGTGAGTAGATTGCATATGGTTTTACTGAGTATAAATTGTGATGTTTAAAATATTAAAAGATAAATGGACAGGAATGTGTTTCGGAGACACCGGGATCAAACGCTACCTTGCATCAATGTACCGACAGCATAAGTCACTCCCGAAGGAAATTTGCCTGAGTATTTATTAAAACGAAATTTCGCCCCATCTATTGCTACACTGAAGCTAAGTTCTTGCTCTGAATCCAAACCAGACATTTCCAGTGACCCAAAAACACGCTACGTAGCTATTCCTTAGGAGACTTAACGCGATGTCGCATGTTAAATGTCCTGAGGGATCGAACATTATGATGCATTAAAAGGCAAGGTAAAAGACAACCTGGAAAGCATGAAAGAGGTCCGGGATTACTATTCTGAATAATCAGTAAGACTGGAGCTGTTGAAGTTGGTAATCGAGCTGCGCTCATTCAAGTAGCAATAGTAACCGATAAAAGTATAGTGGATGGTGGACACATAATGCAAATAAACGACAAAGCCATGCGCATCGGATCGCTTCTATGAGAACAGGTGCTTGCAATAAGCCGCCAGCGTTAGTTAGGGGTCAAGCGCGCTGGACACTTATGCACGTTTGATTAACTGACATGGCTCCTAACTTTACCAAACTACCATGTCAGGGTGTGTAAAGACATGCAAGTGATCAATTTGAAGGCAACCGCTCATTTTATTGAAAACAACATGGGATCCCTGCTTTCGTTAGCGCATCTTTCAAACGTTAGCAGTTAACATCCCTCTCTTACTCAGTTCTGAAGAAGTAGGAAGTTTGCTTTTATAAATCGTCATGAAATTCAGCTGAACACTTCCTTTACCGTTTGACGGCCACAGAATGCTGACACATTCGGCCTTTATGTTGACTCCGATCCCTCGACCACTGCATTATTTCAAGAGCCACTAAGTTTTTCGTGAAAATTGTCTGCTAAAATTAGCATCTATTGCAAACACTAGACTACCAGAGGTGCCTCAACTCCAAAAGGCAACACTGTTTACATACAATTTGGGGATTTTCGGACCCCGGAATCTCGTACAATCTCTTCTACCCAAATGGAAGTGAACACATTTTGGGAGTCAAATAAAATGAAAAAGATTTATTAGATGCAAGCATCATCTTTGCCCACATCTACTTTCGTGATTTGGTACTTTTCTAAACATTTTAAAACCCTGTGCAGTAAAATACGAGACACTGACAGCTTGCTAACATAGCCATCTTAACCGCATCAGCACATCTTTCCCTTTAATGCTTCCGTTAAAATCACTAAAATGTTCAAGCTGCATGCTGGCCCTCCAAGTTTTAGCCGTCAACCTGCTTGTGTTGCCACTATCTGCATTCATTAGAGAGAAAGGAGACAAGTCAAAGATAAACAATTGGGGGGAGAAATTAGGGCACCTCTGTTAAGGAGATACCGTTACTCTATCTTTCGCAAAATGCTTTTGAGCAATTGAGGGAGGAGTCTGCGCATTCGTTGCCCTACTTGCAGAGCTGCCATCATTTTACATGATATACACAAAGATTGTTTCTGCTTGCCTTTTTAAGCAACAGTTGTACACTGTCCAAAGAATTAATTTTGCCTTCCAACCTGAGCAATTCGACCACCAATATCAAAGAGATTACAAATGCAGCAGTTGAAGACCAGACGCAAACCTTAACTGAGATGTCTTTTACTATTATTATGAATGGTTTTTCACAAAATAGCTGACAGCATTTGCGTTGGAAATAATCGCCATTCATCTCGAGGCCAAAGATCAGGATTTGCGCCTTAAAACATCTGGTGGCATTGTGATACGAACTCGTGGGCAGGAGGTCGGTGGTGGCGGTCGTCAGGCCATAGAAGTGCGTAGAGCCCATCTATGGTGAGGAAGGTGCGGTGGGAATAGAGGTTATCGAGGATCCACCAGCCGAAACCGCCAGTACAGCATGGTAGCAATTAGTTTCCAAACCACAGCATTTGCTATAATGTCGCATGCGCATAACACCTCTGCACCCCATTGACAGTTGCAGCAGTGCCTTCACTCGACCGGTGTGTGTTCACGTGACTGCTGCTGGTAGAATTACGGTAAACACAATATGCAATGTGATGATGCTGAGGTAACCGACTATAGGTATTGCAGTGCCATAGCAATGGTAGCGCGTCTGACTCCAGTTCAGAAGGTTGCGTGTTTAAGTCACGTTGGGGTCAGTGCCTATGCCCTTCGACTCCCACTTTTCCTTGTCACTGCCAACAGCAGTTTCTGATCACCTAAACGCTGTTTTTGTACCGTCGTCTTAAGGATTGTAGGGACCTAGCAAAACATTGCCCTTGTACAACTGGCTGTTTGAAAGAATGGTCATGAAACGAGGATTACTCCAACGCTGGGAGGAACCATTAATTGGCAGCATGAAGTGTGGAACCAACTATTGAGTAACGGCTTTGCTTGATGCTTGGTCCCGCTGTAACAAAATAACCNCGCAACGGTAGCGCGTCTGACTCCAGATCAGAAGTTTGCGTGCTCAACTCAAGTTGGGGTCGAAGCCTATGCTCTTCGACTCCTACTTTTATAGCCATCTTAACCGCATCAGCACATCTTTCCCTTTAATGCTTCCGTTAAAATCACTAAAATGTTCAAGCTGCATGCTTGGCCCTCCAAGTTTTAGCCGTCAACCTGCTTGTGTTGCCACTATCTGCATTCATTAGAGAGAAAGGAGACAAGTCAAAGATAAACAAAATGCTTTTGAGCAATTGAGGGAGGAGTCTACGCATTCGTTGCCCTACTTGCAGAGCTGCCATCATTTTACATGATATACACAAGGATTGTTTCTGCTTGCCTTTTTAAGCAACAGTTGTACACTGTCCAAAGAATTAAATTTACCTTCCAACCTGAGCAATTCGACCACCAATATCAAAGAGATTACAAATGCAGCAGTTGAAGACCAGACGCAAACCTTAACTGAGATGTCTTTTACTATTATTATGAATGGTTTTTCACAAAATAGCTGACAGCATTTGCGTTGGAAATAATCGCCTTCCATCTCGAGGCCAAAGATTAGGATTTGCGCCTTAAAATATCTGGTGGCATTGTGATACGAACTCGTGGGCAGGAGGTCGGTGGTGGCGGTCGTCAGGCCATAGAAGTGCGTAGAGCCCATCTATGGTGAGGAAGGTGCGGTGGGAATAGAGGTTATCGAGGATCCACCAGCCGAAACCGCCAGTACAGCATGGTAGCAATTAGTTTCCAAACCACAGCATTTGCTATAATGTCGCATGCGCATAACACCTCTGCACCCCATTGACAGTTGCAGCAGTGCCTTCACTCGACCGGTGTGTGTTCACGTGACTGCTGCTGGTAGAATTACGGTAAACACAATATGCAATGTGATGATGCTGAGGTAACCGACTATAGGTATTGCAGTGCCATAGCACTGACCTGACTACGTGGCGCAACGGTAGCGCGTCTGACTCCAGATCAGAAGTTTGCGTGCTCAACTCAAGTTGGGGTCGAAGCCTATGCTCTTCGACTCCTACTTTTCCCTTGTCACTGCCAACAGCAGTTGCTGATCACCTAAACGCTGTTTTGTACCGTCGTCTTAAGGATTGTAGGGATCTAGCAAAACACTGCTCTTGCACAACTGGCTGTTTGAAAGGATGGTCATGAAACGAGGATTACTCCAACGCTGGGAGGAACCATTAATTGGCAGCATGAAGTGTGGAACCAACTATTGAGTAACGGCTTTGCTTGATGCTTGGTCCCGCTGTAACAAAATAACCCTCTGGAGAGTTGAAGGCAGCTGAGTCGGTAATCGCGCTAGAGCTTAAATTAGGAGACCACGAAGACCTGACTGCAACTTTGGCCGCCACGACGTCGTTACACTCATATAGTGATCATAAAAGTCAAGTCGGAAAGTGAGTAGATAGCAATTTTAAGGCAGTGATTCAAAATTTGGCAACGCTGACTAAAAGTTGCTGGGGTGCGTGAAAAATCGCAGCGGATTGTCCGATGGGGGATTTGGGAACGTGTGCGAGATGTAGCCCCAAAGGCAACTTAAAGAGGAGTAGGCGATCAGAGTCGCATGCGTTTAGCAAAGGAGACATATTCCTCACGGTTATACCTAGAATTATGCATGTCATTCAAAAATGTATAAGGCTTGGCCTGGTCCCCAAATTTTGTCTTTAACATGACCATTACTTTCGCACAACCATGTGACGATCGCTTTTTTGGTTAAGTTTTTTGGACACAATCCGGTAATAGCATTGTGCCAAAATGGACAAATATATTCTAAATTTTACTTGGCAGCATCGACCACGTTCTCAATAAAAAGACCCAAGCTAATCACTCCTGGCTCTTCGCTATGAGATGTTTTACAAAGGAGGCGCAAAGTTGAAGCTTCGCCTCCGCCGGGTAAAGGACCAAAGTACTCGAGATCGACCGTAATTTAGCTTAACTTGGCAGTATCGGTCATAACTTTACAGAAAATGGGATTAGAAAAGATGCGAGTTGATTCAGCTTAATGCGGATTAAAATGCTCTTCCTTCCAGATTTGATTAAGAGTCGGCGACCTGACGCATTGGCTAGCCAGACGATACAGAGGCACTGCAAATCGTTACCGCTTAAATAGTATGAGGTGAGCTAGCTGAGGATGTAGTCAAGACTCCAAATAAGTAGCCTTCGTTCATCCTTTATTTCCGCATTGAGGTCCTTTGGGGGGTTGACTTGACGAAGGACCATGCAAGCTGACCGAAGAAAGCCTTAATCGAGTGTTGCTCGTATCGACACCGGGTCACGTGACGAGGAAGATAAAATAAGGAGCCGACTCATGGTGGGATATGATGGCGTGGTGGCAAAGCTTCCTTTTGGATATGGCACCACAAATGTGAATTTTGATTCTCAAGAGATATATGATGTGGTCAAGAATGGGTAAAAGGAATTTTTGTTATAACTGCATCGTAATTTAGGGAGACTTTTCCTCCCAGTAGTTTTGTGCAGGCTGAATTTGCGAGACCCTGGCCTCTGCGATTCGTGGTCTGGGCTAAACACAATTTGCATTCTCCTACTTCAGATACTACTTGTTAAGTCCCAACGCTTGCCCGTGCGTCTCATCCTCCGAAGGCCTCTCATCACAGTTTCAGCTTTAGCTTCCATATTTGAAACCACTTAAAAAGCATCTAAAATAATAGAAAAGGGATTTCTCAAGCAACATTCCAAAGAATGCCTTTTGTCCTGCGCCATTCTTGGGCGCCTATGGCGGGTTAATTTAGAAAATAGGGTAACGCAACCATTTTGGCTTATTGTGTCTTCATGAGCATGGCCTCTGCTACGCTTTGCAACCAGTCCACCATATCATCGAATTGGTATCCACAGTGCTCCACGCAACGTAGGTTGGACACATTTCACTTACATTAGGTATCAGCGAAGACCGCCAATGCCTCTCGTTCGAGGCTCTTAGCATTTTCTTTCCTCCTTGATAGTTTAGACGCTAAAATAACATTTAGAAATACGTTTGTAGCAAAGAGTTTTAGGACATTGGGTCCTCAAGTGATTTGGCACTATCTTGGTACAGCAAGGCCTCAGCCCTATTGAGGATGTACTGGATCATCTCAGACACATCCCTTTGGGCCCTATCTTAGAAAGGGTCATTTCTCTTACCGCCAATTTGTTAGAGAGTGTAAAGAACGTCGATTGATATATGTATTTTTTAATGATATCTATAGAGCTCGCTCAAAAATAGGGTGAGCACTAAAATCTCACTTGTTTTCGCTGGGTTCTGTGTCTGAGACAGGGCGTCTACAATGCTAATATGCACCTCCTTTTCTGTACCCCACTCATCGTATCAATGAACGGTTTCTACCCTTTGATGCCTTCATTGGAGTTAGTATCTGAGTAGCCATTTTCAGAATGAACTTGATCGCTATTCGGCAAATTCTATAGTCCCTGAATATTGTATAAATAAGGGATATTTTACACCGAATGCTTGACTGTTCTAAGTCTACTCATCGGGTAGGCCTACTAGCGGAAGTGCACTGAGGTAGAACGTTGCATGATACGGAAATCGCGTTATGAGCGCGGGGCAGCAACATAAATGATTAAACACAGAGTAGGACTAAAGCCAAGATAAAATAGAATTGAAGCAAATGTTAGTAGCGCCAACCACCCCTTCTTGAGGTTATCATCCTCTAATGACCAACCAGATAGTTTAATTTGGTTCATCAATGAAGCAGTCATTACACTGCACGTTGTAGTTCATTAGCCGTTTTGGAGATGTTAAACTGCTGTTAAGGCGTTCACAGATTCTTTGCCTCCCCTTGCCCCTCCAACCGGAAGCACTGCTTCAACAGGACGATTTTACAGAAGGCAGCCCGCTCGTGTATGAGGGATTGCAAACGGACTCACCTACCCTATTACTTGCAGCTACAGTAGTCTTAGTCCTTATTCAACNCCGCTCGTGTATGAGGGATTGCAAACGGACTCACCTACCCTATTACTTGCAGCTACAGTAGTCTTAGTCCTTATTCAACTTCGTCTGCCCATATCCATTTTATTAGTATTTTTGCCCCCACTTTGGCCTCATTCGCTACAATAGAACGAAGGACAACCGCAACAAGAAGCAGCAGAGACGAGCGTGAGACGACGATGACGTGGTTGGGTTGGTGGTGAGTGATAAAATCAGAATGCGACCTGTCCGGCTATTTAAATAAGTCGTAAATAAAATGTAACTAGCACCAACCACTTCTTCTTAAGGTTATCACCCTCTAATGACCGACCAGATAGATAGTTTAATTTAGCTCATCAGTGAAGCAGTCATTACCCTGCGCGTTGTAGCCCATTAGCCATTTTTGGGGTATTGAACTGCTGTTTAGGTGTTCACAGATTCTCCGCTTCCCCTTGCCCCTCTAACTGACTGAACTGCTTTCGACAAGGCAAGTTTGCATAAGACAACCCGCTCGTGTGTAAATGATCACACACAGACTCACCTGCCTTATCGCTTAAGGCAGCCGCAGTCTTTGGACCCTATTCGGCTTCGCCTGCCCATATGCATTTTATTAGTATTTTTGCCCTCACTTTGGCCTCATTCGCTACAATAAGACGAAGGACAACCACAACAAGGAGCAGCAGAGATACAGATTCTCCGCTTCCCCTTGCCCCTCTAAACGACTGAACTGCTTTCGACAAGGCAATTTTGCAGAAGACAACCCGCTCTTGTGTAAATGACTGCACACAGACTCACCTGCCTTATCGCTCACAGAAGCAGCAGTTTTAGACCTTATTCAGCTTCACCTGCCCATATCCATTTTATTAGTATTTTACAGAGCCCAGCGTAAGGCGACGATGACGTGGTGGGGTTGGTGGTGAATTGTAAAAACAAAATGAGACCTGTCCGACTATTTGACCACGACGTGCCAGTGGTCGGATATGTCTGAGCAGACGGAGTGGTGTCACTTGCCACCCTTCCAAATGGTATCCAAATCTTCCGCGTCGTCGTCGCTTACCACAGTAAATCCGTGACCAGCGAGCCAACTGTCAAGCACGCGGAAGATACTGCTCTGGTGAGTAACTCTACTATTTGTGTCATTGTACGTAGAAACAAGCCACTTAGCCTGCCACCTAGAGTTTGTCTCAATACTTCAGTCGAGAGCCCATTTGATGCGCCAGGCTAAGGCAATATCTACAAGGAGAAAATAAACCGAGTAGGCAGTGTGATAAGCAGGTGTTAGTTTGGTCAACCTGAAATTTACGAAGTAGGAAGTAGAAGCAACGCGTTCACCTTCGCTCTTGAGCTTGTAAGTGCGGGCGTAGAAGATAGGACAAATGGTGAAACGGGATAGAAGTAACTAAAACGACAATAAACTGATGGTGGTGAAAAGTACTTGTTGATCCAAACTAAGCTGTGCTAAAACAAGTGTTGGTCCTTAGTAAAGTGACTTGGTAAAATTTAGGCTAGTCTGTGCTAAAAGACGACTTGTGGAACGATAGAGAAGACTTGCTAAGAGAGCGCTGGCAGAGAATGATTTAGGAGGGGACGGAAGGGGAGGAAGAAGAGACAGTGACAATTCGATGTTAAGTTCGAAGGAGGTGAAGTCAAAAGAACATGAGGTAACCATAGAAGCAAGAGGCTCTCGTGGCGCTAAAGAGAAAAACAAAGGCAAGGAAATGAAATGTAGGTGACTGCCCTCTCCTCTTCTTCGGGTGGATTAAATGCATGGAGCACACATGGTAGGAGATAATGCTGGCTGCAATCCTTAATAACATATCGAGCGTAGTGGGAGACGAAGGAGGCACTTAACAAGGGCGAGTTGAAGTATGGCGCATGAAAGAGAAGTGAGCAGGTAGGCTACCATCTCTCCATTTTGAGGATGTCATCAGACATAGTTCTTACGCATGCATTTTGATGCCTAATGTCAGAGAGGAAGAGAAAAACGGCCCCATTTCATATAGCATGAAGTTGTGTTGGGTCGATTAGGCGGGCCGTACATGTGGTGGGATTGACTTGGATGGTAACGTATGGAGGCACCTCTAAAGATAAGGTCCTGTACAGCTGCATTTTTCCTAATTTATCCAAGCCTGTCATAATCCAGCATATGGTTGCCTAACCTAGCCTTTGATATTCTAGTGCAATCCAGCCTGAGCTAATTAGGCACAGTCTCGAGTTTCGTGCTACAGTGCTTCCACATTGAGACATGGATTTAAGGTAAGTCGTTGCACTTCAGTAGNTTGCCTAGTTTATCCAAGCCTGCCATAATCCAGCATATGGCTGGCTAACCTAGCCTTTGATATTCCAGTGCAATCCAGCCTGAGCTAATTAGGCACAGTCTCGAGTTTCGTGCTACAGTGCTTCCACATTGAGACATGGATTTAAGGTAAGTCGTTGCACTTCAGTAGGTGTGCTGCCTCTACTGCTGTTTACTTAGTGATTTTCAGCGTTTGTTATCACCGTTTGTTAGATCCAATAAAATCAAGTGCAACAAGGCGAATGCAATGCAAGGTATAAATTGAACCAAGGAGACCAGCGCTATGCCCCTATAGATTTTTATGCAACTAATGAATGGGCGCTTTTGGTGCGAATTCGCAATGCTGCGATTGGACGAATCCTTGCCTCTCATTAGGAACGACACCAGCGGTGTATGCATTACTTCCGCGAAAGTGAAGAAGCATGCTTCTTCAGATGCAAGACACAAGTGTACGATTGAGTTATGGACGAAGAGATGAGAAAACTTGGGAACGGAAAAAAAGAGAGTGAGGAGGAGAAAAGAGAAGTGGGAGTGGACAGTGTAGGATGACCCTGCAAGGTGCTGTGGTGCAGCGTTCTTCATCCCCTTCCTCTTTATCTCTTCATCAAGTGACACATTTACCCCATCATATAACTATTTAGTTTAGCTAAATATGATGGAATCAACTGGACGGAGGCAATATGAGCTTTCTTCTAACTCGATACTCTAAGAGGCTAAGTGCAGTTTTACCATTCTTCCTGATTTACACCGTTTACTTGATGTGATACCGTCAAAATGACGCACATAAATGAGGCAAGAAAGAAGGAAGGGTAGACGGCGTAACCGGAGTGGGAGGAATCGGTAGTACGACTCACCCCCAATTTCCAAGTAACCCATCTGTTTTGGTCGTTCGAGGTCTCGAGAGTGGCGGAGTAGGAGGCTGGAGCTATGTAGCAGATGGGATGGAGTCGGCGGAAGAGGAGAATAAAATGAAGACCCGAGGTAAGGAGGAGATGAAGAGGAAGGAAGACAGTGGGAGGCAGTGACGAAGAACTGAATGTCGGGAAAGATAACGTAAGGCAAGACGAACGGAAGCAGACGTGACGGCACGAAGAACAACATGGGTCGAGGATGTCCAAGTGATTGACGTGTTCCAATCCAACACGTGTAAACCGACTAGTTGCACGTGCCACGTAGTGGCATTGTACGCCATTTCTTGATTTTATTTTCCACCTTAGGCGAATTTTTTTGCATCATCGTGCATGCAAAGATATGATGCTAATGGGTTTGATTGCAATGTGGCGCCCTATTAAGATTATCAATTCCCGACTTCTTTTTATGATACCGTCCTTTGAGCTGGTTGCCTTTTGAACACTGAGACACTTTCCTTCCTCACCACAAGGCGGAAGAATTAGGCCAAAGGAAGCACACAGACGGGCGGGCTGATGGTTAATGATGACAAATCGAGGAGGCCGAATCTGCAGGTTTACTCATCTTTGCCGCAGCTCCTTTGTCAGCTTGCTCCACTAAGTCCGCAGGAACGCCTTGGCAGGTGCGATGATTGCAATCCAAAAAGCCGTTTCCAGTAAGAGCGTTGACGTAGCCCTCAGTGGCATCGTTACAAAACTGGCCATCTACTATTTTGCTATTTGGGAGCCGCTCTGCCCTTCTGGTGAAATGCTCCTCAGCATACTGTGACTGGAAAATATCAGTGCTATACCTTACGAATTCAATGTTTTAACAAACATAGCCAGAAGGATACTAGATTTGCTTTGTGCGAAAATCTACCGAAAAATTCGACGACGTCTTTTAGCTATACATTTGCAATATCAGCCGATTGCCGAAACTTATTTACTCAGCGCACATTGAGTAGATCACGCATGAGGTGGAAACATAATTAATGACATTGGGTTTAAAAATGCCCTGACTCCCATTCACGACAAATCAAATAATTGAAAACTCGTTTCGCATCAAAGGATCGTAGATGATTTAAAAAATTTGCATATCGAGCTGTAATGATATCGAATTTGACGATACGTTATAAAACTGGCATAGTTTTACAACTAACAGGCCTATACAACATGATCTTAAGTAAATGCTGACACCATTTTACTCACACTCATCAGTGCCATTACTCGGAACCCAACTCACCGTTAGTCAAATGAATCTCTAAATGGACCGAACGACTAGGCAGAGAACCAGTGCGCAACGAATACACACCAGGTGGTCTTATCGATTTTATTGATCCGTCTATCGACTAGCCGCCCAAAGCAAGTGAGTCAGTGATGGGGCGCCTGCTAAGAAGAGCACTAGCCACTCATCAATCCTGTGGTGGCTTAAACACGCCTTCGCGTTGAGATTGTTATCGGAGGTGAATGGTGGGAATAAGAAGGCAAGAAAAGGACAAGCGACAACGGCAGCAGCCGGGTTTCTAAGGTTGTGGTAGAGTGCAGCCACAAACTGCAAGGATTTCCGGCACTGCAAAATTGCTTCAGCACCTAAGTCTTCGAGTAGTTACACGCAGGCAGACGCAGAAGGGGAGGAACATTACTTAGCGCATAAGCATCACTCCCCAGTATCTACTTGGATATAACTTTGCAAAAGTTCATAGTCCGCAAGTAATGCCACTTAGGATTCTCCTCTCCTTCAAAGAATGAACACTGCCGATTGAACACGTTTCCTGCTATCACCCTGTTAATCCCTGTGAATGGCGATTATCTTTCGCTTTTAAAATTAAAAGTTTTCTACGCATTTTTGCTCCCCATTTTGTCATAGGTGCTCACACACCAAGTGTGTCTATTCATGGTAGTTGTAGGATAGGGACAGCTCTAGCTGCAAATGAACGTTTCGCCTTTAAGCAAATAGTATAATAATATGTATGGTGTTGCTTAAATAAGTAACTAACAAAGAGATTGATAAAAATGAATTTTTGTGGTCAGAATCCCGAAGTGCATTTGCCATTACCCACGATGCATCAGTCAGGCAGAATGTAAACGCTGCAGTCTAGAAGCAGATCCACTTAAGACGGCAACCTTGCCTACCTACACCACCGTCTCCAATCACCACCAACATATTTTGAACAGATAAATGACCGTTTCTTGTCTAACAGTCAACCGCCAGTGTCAGATCGACCCCCTCTTTCAACTTCACACTTGGCCTCGGCTAATAACGTCATCTCACATGCTTGTCATGACAAGCGACGTCTACTAAGCAACAAATCAGTAGTATTGGCATTCCACCTAAGAATTCAAAAGCAATAACTAGCAAGGCGACGTGTGCGGTGATGGATATGTGACTGCATGCCTCTTGTCACATTCTCCTTCACAGGCAAGTGAGGTCAATGCACCTGCATTACCTAAAAGAAGAGTAAATGCATGGGCGAAACTCCTCCCCTTTATGCCATTGGTACGAAGTCGCCAAACTAAAGCCATTTCACTAGTTGCTCGAAAATCTTTACGGTGGCAGTAACAGCGGTCAATTCCAACCACCAATCAACCCGAACTCACTTAGTGGTTTATTTTACAACCCTTTATTCGAGGGGCTACAGACCACCCAATCTTAGGAAGCGAACATCATGCAAAGACTGCGAGGAATGAGGAATTTTGCTTTGATGTTAGACCATAGGCATTTTCGCTCAACAATTGAACAACTTGGCTAAAATTATGCAAGCTTGTGTTTCGTGCAAAATAAATCAGCCTTGTAAAAGGACGAAAATATTCAGGAGCAAAGAAAAAGAGAATGCAGGAGACATCAGTTAGGGCGACAGTTTTATCAGCATGGAAGTGATCGCGGTGGTAGCAGCAAGCATTGAGTGGAGAAAGTGCTAACAGGAAGGTGGCATGAGAGATGTGCTGTTAGGAGTGACAAAGGAAAAGTGAAGTCGGAGTGAATAAGCACTGACCCCGACGTGATTTGAACACGCAGCCTTCTGATCTGGAGTCAGACGCGCTATAGTTGCGCCACGGAGTCACAATATTGTCGCAGCACTGCAATACCTATAGTCGGTAACCTCAGCACCATCATATTGCGTGCTGTGCTTACCGTAATGCTACCAGTGGCAGTCACATGGCACACACATCGGCTGAGTGAAGGGACTGCTGCAAATGTCGGCGGGGTGTGGAACTGCTATATGGGTGTAGCGCTATAGTAAATGCTGTGGTTGAGTAACTGATTGTCACCCTGCCATACTGACGGTTCCCAGCTGGCGAGTCCTCGCCGACCTCTCACTCTCCATTCCTCCCCTCCAGCCCTACCACGTCTTCCTCACCACAACTCGGCTCCACACCCTTTCTTGACCTGAAAACCGCCAACATTGACCGCGCACCCGCGAGCTCATGCAATAATGCCACCAGATATTCAAGGCGCAAATCCTACTCTTTAGCTTCGAGGTATTATAGTGTCTTATGAAGGTTTCACTTTCCTATATTGTGACCTCCACGCAGGAGTGATTAGCGTGCTTGCGTCCTAGTCAGTCAGCCTATTTTCGCAAATGGGCGCTCCTAACGGCACAAACATGCTCATTTGTATGCCAAAAGACGATGCTGTTTGTGCCTATTTTTGTAGTTTGTTTGGACTATTTATGAGAGTGAATGCACTCCTGCTTCAAGGAAATCATCTGATTCGATGTATCAAACCAAAAATTTGACGGACGGGTTAGTAAATAACACCTCCCAATATCGTCCACTTATCGCGTTCTTTCGTTTATTAGTTTGACTGCAGAGAAGTTGCGTTAGCATTTACCTCAACACCCAAACGTATTTTGCTATTTGCCTTACAGAGCCGAGCAAAGCGGCCACATTAATGGTAAACATTGCTTATGAGAGTACTTGAATTTGTACGCAGGTATGCTTGCAAGGAAGCTCGCTCTTTTCCTACCTGTCACCTTAACAATAATCTTGCCTGAACGCTTGATCGGATTCCTCTTCCACCTTTGCTCTATGTTTCAGCTTATTTTGTCCTTAAATTGCAAAATTTCGTGCATTAGAAGGTGATCTTTATGCAGCTTATGTGCATCCTGACTATCCATTGCCCACTTCACTGTTCCAATTAATGGCAGAGTCTTGTGCCTTTCCTCCTAGACAGGGTGATTAGAATATCTATCTTGAATGCTGTCCTATTATCTGACCTCTCTGCTTAAAAGCGGTGCTACACATGGACAACTTCATGCGCCTGCTTACCTCCTTGCATTCGTCTGTAGCAATTGGCAGTTCTACTAACAAAATTGGATTCGCGAAGTCTCTCCACGTAGCTTTAAGCTGCGCATTTACATCCGACACCCTTTCATCTAAAATAGCAGGTTCCTGTTTGTTTACTAACATGTTCAGAGCTGTAGAATTCCAAGGTCAAGAATTTTTGGGAGTTTTGACCTTCTAACAATGTTCTGCTGCTTCAAGGATTCTGATTTTATACAGATTCTAGTAGGTAGCATTTCGCTTGTGTAGAATTAAATCTGAGATTTAATAAGTTACTGAAGTGAATAGGAATATGTTAAATATAATGTGCTGTTTGCTCAACCACACACCCACTAATTCGTGAACCTATAAATGAAAAAGGAATGAATGAATGAAGGAATGAATGAATGAATGAACGAATGAGTGGACCTTTGGTAACCAACCGGACATAACAGATAAGGCCTTGAATTCCATGGTTTTATTCAATTCAAACTGAGTTCTACACTTTTGAGATGCAGCTGATCGGACAACTTTAAGGGACCGGAGTCAAACTACTCCGCCTGAAAACGCCAAATTTAGAGGCAACTCCTTCGCTTTTCTTATCTGACATCTTTCATAGTTCTGTGCTTTACAATCTGGCCCATTACATTCTGATCTGCACTAACCTCCTCTAACCTCAGCCGGCTGAATCACTTGCGGTCCGGCTTCTTAAGTGTTCATTAGCCACCAAGATAAATGCATGCCTTAGCACTTATATACGATGTCGTGGGTTATAAGGAGGGTCTTAAGTCGAAATTTGTCTAGTTAGCACTTAGTGTTCACAAATTTTATTTCCTAAAAGCGCTATGTTAGTAAAGTTAAGGGCAGTGAGGAAGTTAAAGGCACCGAGATGCTAGAAGGACTAGCGTTGCTTGGAGTGGCTTTTTTCACGTAGTTCAGTTGATGCCATAGCCTGGTATTAAGAGCCAACACCTTGCCAATAGTGCATAATTTACGTTCGTCGATCATCCTAAGCAACTAATCCTGCGATGACTTAGGTATGTAAATCAGAAACTGGACAAAATTACTCGGTTTCTTTTGGTTGGTCACTTTCTACTGTCTAATTTCACTTTATTTCTGCAGTCGGTAATTTGCATGTATTTTCCTTTTGGACACTTAGGTGCCATAAATAGAGAAAGCACCCATGGATGTGGTAGTGAAAGAAGAATCTTGCTTTGTATTGATGGTTAGGGGAATCGCAATAGATCCTGCCGCAGTGACTCACCTGGATGAGCCAACCGATTCAGGGATCGAGGGGAGGTCGCTGGCTGTGTGTGCGTTGCTCTCACGACTAGGCCAAAAAGGCTGGCATTACATTTAGAGCGCGGCCAACAAATGCCCATCTTTCCAGCGTCGCCACTGCTGCATTAACATCAGTTTGCAAGGTAGGTAAATCTCAAAGTGCATTTACAATTTACGCTCATATTAAACGTTCCCACAAAGCATTCTCACTTGCATCATATGCTTTTTTCGAAGTCAAAAACAATTCATGCCAGAAATGCATTGTCTGTGTGAGTAAGGGAGTCAACTCTCTATCTAGGTAGACAAATGTGCATTATACTTACTGTCATATGACCAATGCGCAAACCACCTACTCCTCCAGCAGTTCACTGATTCTTCACACATTCGGGAAGGATGAGTTTGCATACGCAGTGTTGGTTAAATAAGGGCTTAAATGGATTGACTGCTAAAGTGTTGATCGATGGAAAGGCAAATAGAATTCAGACGTTGACAGAAGTCCAAAGTACGGGTATTAGCTGTTCACTTAGATCCACCTTTTCTAATCGGAATCTTTTCCACAGTGACACACATTTAAGGTTTGTTAGAAGTTGTAAGATTCGGTTTCTACGCGAAACACAATCTGGAAGGGGCAACTTAACAGTCAATTTCAAGCTTTAGCTAGTGCTAGGAAAGGCTTGTGTTCCTGGCAGATGTCTGCAAGATTATGCTCTCGTAGCTCAGTGATTCACTTAGATTTTTATCAAACACTGTATTTGCTTTTCATGCCCAAGGAGTTGATTTTTACCGCTTTGGCCAAACATCTTGACATTATCCACAGTTTAATATGCTTAAAATGAAAAAAAGGAGACTAAGAGAGCGTGACTGCTAGGAAATCCTACGGAAATCAAGATTCCAATTTTTCTGAAACAAGTGCATTATGCTACTGGAGCATCAAAGTGTTCTTTGCCAAACTGCTGAGACTATTAAGTGAATAGGCGTAACATCAGCTACTATAAGAACCTACCGTTCATACGTGCTAAACCATAGTAATCTCAATAGACCAAGTTGGAGCCTCAGGTTCGAAATGATGAACGTCAGTGCTCCTTCCATGTACTCTTAACTTCTGGCTCTTAAGGTGCAACACACAGCAAAGTTTTACCGGTTTTGAATTGCTCCGATCTCTAGTCATTCTTCCAAACAAAGGTTTGATGGTGTACATTTTGGTCTCCATTCATGGAAAAGGGCACTAACATGCTTTGACACTGAAGCCGTTTTGCTAGCAGGACTACTCCACTATTGTCTACGGAGGCACAGATAGCTCATTGATTATTTGTAGTGTTGGGACGCGTCCTAACCCATCTGATTCCAAAGCAGAAGGGATGTTTTGCAAAGTGTTAAGTACTGAGTGAGAACGCGCCTTGCGTAAGTTTCTTCCGTCGCATTAGTAGCAATAGTTAAGACGAGATAAGCCGTTCCTTTTTGCATACCTGACATGGAAGCAGGGGGTTGAGCTTTCTATCCACCGAACCCTGTAGCTCCATGTGCTGACTTTTATTAGTGTCTTGAGAAGTCGTACGACTTTGCACCTTAAAATTCTTTAGCAAATCATCAATTCCAAATTCCCCACTCTCTTTTTCACAGGCATGAGGGCTAGCGCTCAATTACTTGACAAATGTCTGTGGTGCACTTGAACTTGACACCGAATTGTTCATCAGATTTTCATTTTCGCATCCGATTTTCCATTGCCATGAGTGCTTGCAATCCCTTCCTGCATCTTGACCAACTAANTCTCCTGCATCTTGACCAAATGGGTAGAACCTAACGTCTTTCGCACCTATTTTACTATGCAGGAAAGTGTGAGTTGGCGAACCTTTCATTTCACCTCACACCATCCCATCTCCTTCTGCCTCAAACCAAACTTGCTACCACCTCATTGCTACTCCTTCTCAGTAAACGACAATTCTAACTAATAACACTAGCGTTATGATACCGCCAAAATTAATTGAGTGCATATGATAACGTAAGAAGCGATGTTGCCCAATAGTAGAAGGAGGGGTAGCGAGAGTGACTCTCATACATTGACATGAAGGATGACCGAAAGCCGAAGCCATCAAAGCCACTCATGTGACAGAGAAGTGTTCAAGGCTGTGTGTCAGCCTCAGCGATGAAAACGAATGGTTAGGAATGACATAACTAGGCGAAGGAGAGCACTCCATATAGCAAATGCCCAGTTCTAATTATGGTCAATTTTGGTGGGTGGTGGGAAGGATGGAATCTATTCGTCTTACATACGGTGGATTAGTGCTTGTAAAGAAGTGCTGTCAAATAGAGAATCCATTTGAGAAGTTGACTTTTCGTGACGGGAAGGCAAGGAGGAGTTTGCAACTGCAGTGGTCCACAAATCAAGGAGTCCATCTGTACATTGAAAACTCTTTTACATTATTAAAGCCTCTTATCGCCTAAATTAGTGGCGTCAACTGCAAACCAATCAGTTAGAAGGGAGTTTTGAATAAACTCCTAACAGCATGATCAAACTCGGCATCTTTCTACACTGGCACATCGATGCCTATCGCCTTTCTAATGTGAATAAAACAATGAGTATCCCGGCTTGCTTCCTCCGAGTTCCTATCTACTGCTCTACACCAGAAGAATAATTGGGACTTCAGAAGTTTACCCATAATATCCGAACAACTTCCACTTATATATGTGAATATTCTGCCTCTTCTCCACTTCTCAATCCACCATTCCATTTCAGTGCTACAATATGCAGCAACAGCGACGAGTACACAGGCAGGTCAAACTTCATTACATACATGATCTGCCAATTTTGGACAAAATGCTGCTTTGTAAATCCAGCTTGCATCTTTGAGGTCCCGCAAACCATTCCCGTTGAGGTAGAAAAGGAATTAAAAGAACATTGATCCACTGCTCCGATCTTCCATTACCAACATGCTTTGATGTGCAGTCGTGCCGCCACCTCCAACCATTAGGAAGCCAGGCACATTCGTTTTTTTATAAATGCTCACTCTTTGGATGACCTCATCTTAAAACCGTTGGCAACGCAAACTGGCTTTTATGGGCTTTCACTTCATTCTTTGTTTCGAGAAATGGCATTCCCATGATGGAAGCTGATAAAGAGGGGTGGCTTATGACGCCCCAGTGGCGTTATTTAGGGGTGCCGGAGGAGAAATGAAGTTATTTTTCATTTCACATCAGTTAAATTCGAAGATCGTTGGAACATTTTACTACGGAGGTCTGGAAGCTATTTCTCATGCCACACGACATGTAAGGTAGAAATAACATTAAATGCAGATAACTTCTACTGCCAAGACTTGAGCATTTCGAAGGGTTATTTGCGAGGCCCATCCTAGGTTGATGACTTGAATGATAAATTGCAAGCTTCCTTGCATTCATCAAAAAATTGTCTTTTCCTTTTAACCGTTGCTAACACCGTTGTTAGAACTGTGCGAGAATGCGGGATATGTCAGCGGTGAAGCAGAATAAGAAATGAAATATGCGGTTTTATTCCAGCAAAAAAACTAGGCAAAGCTTCCTTTGCAAAAATCCACCTCAAATTAGCACTTTTTTCTTATTGACACCCTTGATTTTAAAACACTTCTTGCCAATTTAAGGCTCTTATTTATCCTTTACAATCTAAAACTTATGGCGCGTTTTTTTACGTGGACACAAAAGGATGCAAACGAAACAACAGCTGTGGACCTTGCTGTTTGTTCTCCGTTGATTCACTATCTTCCGGTTAATGCTAGTGAAGATACATTTCTTCATAATTTTTCACCACTGTGCTAATACCTGCGGAGTTTGGTGCTGATATCTGAGTCGGAAACATTGCATGTGCGAGGCACATGAATTTCTGTGGTGATTGGTGTACAGTCAAAGAGTTCTAAGCAAGGCTTGTGAGGTGACGCAGTACCGCAGGTCTTGTTAAACATCATCCTTACTATTGGCATGGTAACGATGTTGCTCTTAATCTAAGTATACCTTTTCCTGGCNTGCACTTATGTGCGCAAAGTGAAAACAACTTCAGGTGCCATTTAGCCTGTATGGAAGGAGAGAGATTGGAAGGAGGTGGGTGCGAAGAAGTCCATGCTGACAATGATTGATTAGGTACTAACTCTGCTGAAGGCATAGAAGGATAGAAATCATTTGGTAACACGGTGTCTACAGGAACTGCGACAGTACGATTTCATAGTGTGGTACAGAAAAGGGGTGAATGCTAGTAATGTAGATGCTCCGCCTCGAACACAGAACCCGACAAAGACCAGTGGTGTCGTAGTGCTTGCCTCATTTTGAGCAAGCTCTATACATATCATTAGAAACATACACATAGTAGTTAACCCGAAAAACTGTGGTGTAATAGAGGTCCCTTACACCCTCTTACAAAATAGCTGCAAAAAATGACATCTTTTGGCATGAAAGGCCAAAGAGATGTGTCTGAGTTGATCTAGTGCACCTCCAAAAGGGCTGAGTTCCTGTTGTACCAAGATGGTGTTAAATAACTTAAGCGCTATCCAGGGGTAGAAAAAATGCTACATATCTCAAAAGGAGGTGTCAAAGATCTTCTTACTGTGCGAGAATGCGGGATATGTCAGCGGTGAAGCAGAATAAGAAATGAAATATGCGGTTTTATTCCAGCAAAAAAACTAGGCAAAGCTTCCTTTGCAAAAATCCACCTCAAATTAGCACTTTTTTCTTATTGACACCCTTGATTTTAAAACACTTCTTGCCAATTTAAGGCTCTTATTTATCCTTTACAATCTAAAACTTATGGCGCGTTTTTTTACGTGGACACAAAAGGATGCAAACGAAACAACAGCTGTGGACCTTGCTGTTTGTTCTCCGTTGATTCACTATCTTCCGGTTAATGCTAGTGAAGATACATTTCTTCATAATTTTTCACCACTGTGCTAATACCTGCGGAGTTTGGTGCTGATATCTGAGTCGGAAACATTGCATGTGCGAGGCACATGAATTTCTGTGGTGATTGGTGTACAGTCAAAGAGTTCTAAGCAAGGCTTGTGAGGTGACGCAGTACCGCAGGTCTTGTTAAACATCATCCTTACTATTGGCATGGTAACGATGTTGCTCTTAATCTAAGTATACCTTTTCCTGGCCTTAAAGGGCAGTTCGCCATTTGTCAAGCGTTCAAACATCGTGCAGCTAGGCAGTGAAACCAATTTTCGCACCTTCAAGCAAATTGATATTTAGAGCTAACCTTTTTGCTCTTGACAGCTTGATTTCATCCAAGCAGTTCGTAATTAAGCAAAGGCCACTTTCAAACTTTTCATTCTCTTGGGTTAGGTGAGTAGGCAAAGTGAGAGACGCTTCAGGTCTCAACGCCACAGCCTTCTCGTCCAAAACTTTTGTTCGGCTAACCGCCTACTCAGCTTTCAAACTATTTATGCCTAAATCGACTTCAGCCATTCCTTATGCCTAATTATTTGCATTGCTGCTCCACGCTCTACGACCCGAGCTCTGTAGCAGGCTACGTCCCACCTCAGTGCACTTCCGTTAAATGGATTTGGAAGAGTACCAAGCCTAGCAAGTAAGCAGAGTTAGAAGAGCCAGGTATTCAACGTGAATTGTTCCTTATTTTGTAATATTCAGGAATTTTGGGATTTGTCTGCCAGCGGAGAAGGTCATGCTGACAATGATTGATCAGGTGCTAACTCGACTGAAGGCATAGAAGGATAGAAATTGTTTAGTGACGCGGTGGGCATAGGAACTGCAACAGTGCGATTTCATAGTGTGGTGCAGAAAAGAATGGGAGCTTATCAGTAATGTAGATGTTCCGCCCCGAACACAGAACCTAGCCAAAACCAGTGGTGTCGTAGTGCTTGCCTCATTTTGAGCAAGCTCTATACATATCATTAGAAACATACACATAGTAGTTAACCCGAAAAACTGTGGTGTAATAGAGGTCCCTTACACCCTCTTACAAAATAGCTGCAAAAAATGACATCTTTTGGCATGAAAGGCCAAAGAGATGTGTCTGAGTTGATCTAGTGCACCTCCAAAAGGGCTGAGTTCCTGTTGTACCAAGATGGTGTTAAATAACTTAAGCGCTATCCAGGGGTAGAAAAAATGCTACATATCTCAAAAGGAGGTGTCAAAGATCTTCTCTGGAACCAAATTTGAGTGAATTGTGCCCAACCTACGTTGCGTGGATCACTGTGGATACTACTTCAATGGTATGTCAGACTGGTTGCGAAGCGCAACCGAGACAAATACCATGAAGGCACGATAGGCTAAAATGGTTGTTACAACCTTTTTTAAATTAACTTGACACATGCGCCCAAAGTGGTGCAAGATGAGAGGCTTTCTTTGGAGGTATGTTACATGAGAAATTCCCTGTATTTAAATCCTCATCGGATGTTTTTCGAGTAACCTGAAAAAGATGGAAGCTAAAGATTAAACTGAGGTAAGTGGCCTTCGAAGAATGAGACGCGAAGGCAGGCAGTAGAATTAGGACTAGGAGAGTGTGAAGCGAGGTTCGCCAAGACCGCGGGTCGCAGAGGCCAAGGTATCGCATATTCAGCCTAAGCAAACCAACGACCGCGGCCTTCGTTTCCCGAACGAACAATAAGTTCCAATTGCTACCATGACTTTCGTCTTTCTTGCCATGGTTTTGATCAAGATGTGGGTTTTCCTTGCCCAGAGACTACTCTTGTCTGTCAATGTCTAGTTTTGTTGGTAATGGTAGCAATGAATAACAATTTCATATTCATGAGAGACCCCCCACCTGCTGTCAACTAGAATAACTTCCGCGGTTTCCTGCAGGAACATCATCGGACTTTTTTGCCACTGAGTACATTAGTAAATGTTCAATTTAATGATTCCTTTTTAATCCGCAAATCTTATGCCTCCTTTGAAGGGCAGACTTCATTGGCGCGGCCACCAGTGTACGGGTTTCTTCAATATCCATTTTTTCTACCACCACTGATGAAATGCGGTTTGATGTCCATAGGCATCTTTACCAATTGCGCAGCTGATAAGTGGTAGCGAAGCANTCCATAGGCATCTTTACCAATTGCGCAGCTGATAAGTTCCCCCCACCTGTTGTCACCTAGAATAACTTCTGCGGTTTCCCTCATGAGAGACCTCCCCCCACCTGTTGTCACCTAGAATAACTTCTGCGGTTTCCCGTGGAACATCATCGGACTTCTTTGCCACTAAGTACATCAGTGAATTTCAATCCAACGATTCCTATTCAATCCCCAAATCTTATGCCTCCTTTGAAGGGCAGAATTCGTTGGCGCAACCACCAGTGTACGGGTTTCTCCACTTTTATTTTTTTACCACTCCTGATGAAATGCGGTTTGATGTCTATTGGCCTCTTTACCAATTGCGCAGCTGATAAGTGGTAGCGAAGCGGTGAATGTGTAAAGCACCTGAGTAGTCAGTCAGTCAGTCAATCAAGGGCATGATAAGTCAAGTAGTCGAATCAGTGGTTGGTGGGTCATTTAATGAGTTAGGAGGTCGCTCAGTGAGGTGTGTTGAGGTCAGCGACCGTAGCGACGGCGGGAGGAGAGTAGTTAGCGAAGACGACTAATCAGTCGTTCAAAAACTGGAATGGGAGAAGAGGTAGAGGAGGAAGTGCAGGAGGTTGAGGCATGTCCTCATGAGTAAGAAAGACGTTGGCAAAGTTAACGAGGGGAAGGAATAAGAAAAGGAGTGGAAGACTGCACACGTACTGAAGGAGGAGGGACAGTCGGAGGGAGCGGATGATGGGCTAAGCAGGGAGAAGCGCAGTAAATTAGCTTTTAACTAAAGCATTAAGACAACCACTCACCTACCTTTCGTCATATTCCTCTATCTATCCATATATCTATCTATTATTCAGCCATGTATCTGTTTGTCAACCCAAACCTATGTGCATATCATTCGCATCGTCCACTCCCTTACACGTCTCTGTATCTATCTCAGGCATCAACTAGGCGCTGCATATGGTGGTGCCAGTGTACACAACATCATCTTCCTCTCATTCACCATTTCATTTAGTTAATCTGTTTGACTTAATCATTGCTTCATCTTTCCTTCTTCCCTTAAACTCAATTGGCAGGACCGCTGGCTGATTGACTTAGTTCTGCGCGCATTGACAGAAATGTTAGTCACTCGTGAGGTTATTTTGAGGTGCGGACTATCTTGCACTTTTCCTCCTGCATTCTCTTCAACATATTTCCGACTCTTTCTTCCTCCTTCCCATTTAGCTCCACCCACACCTTCAATTACATATCCACCTTATCTTTCTCCCCACCGTGGCTGCCACTCCGCTTTTCGACAGTGGCTTCACTGTGGTTAGCGGTGGCGGCATGAGAGAAGTGCATCTCATCAGGGAGGACACCAAGTGCCACAACTCTACCTGCTTATCCATATCCAACCATTGGCCCGACGTAGCCAGACGGTCGGACACGCCACCTTCCGACTCATCCTCCAGCACCAATTCGATGTCACTGAGGCTGGGAGAACACTCAAACTGTGAACTGCACACTGACGCTACTCATGTTTCAGTGCATAAAGGAGAGCCGAAGCTTTTACGGAAAAAAGAGCAGAGTAGCCTTTTGGGGTAAAAATATGGCAAATTATGCGCATTGCTTTTTAAATATTTTACGCTAAGAATTTCATGTGATTATTTTAATTTCTTTGGGGCTTAAGCAGTGCATATTATATTCGTTAATGCTAAAGCCCTACAGAGGCAAATGTTCCATGAATTATCTAATGACTGAGCCTAGGCCAGATTTTTCCTCCTGGGCACAAGATGCGGCAGACGATTAATTTTTGTATCCATATCTGATTTGATGTTGTCAACTTCTGCTTAGACATTGACATTAATGCGTTTCATTCAGGTCTGTCGCAAGGGACAATCTACGGTGGCACGACCTTAGAGGTGACGGTGTGTAGGGTTCGTAGCCCTCCTGAAGCTTTGTTTGTGCTGGTGATAGCAACTTATGATTGTTCGGCCGTTTAAGTGTCTAGACTCAATGCTATTAGGTTGCAAACATGGGTGTGGGTGTTAATGACACATTTGCGCATTCACGCCATGTTTTTAAATTCATCCGCACCCGGTTCTCTTTAAGAACAACCGCCTTGATCGACAACCTCAGGATGTTCCTCTCGAACTAGGATTTCTGAGTTTGTGAAAGTGAAAACCAAATTATTGTGAGTTCTGCTATGAAGATTCTCCAATATGAGCAAGCAAACCTGGAATAGGCTACCTGCTTTGTGAACAATTTGATGCTACGATAAATACTTTTGGACGACCACGCACACAGGTAGTGTCAGAATTATCAAACACTTGAGTAATTTCATAAAAGAAGTGCTTCAACTAGCCATTGCATGGGTAGACTTATTATTTGGAACTGAGGCTGTAACCAGCTTAGAAAATCCTCACTGGCATAGACAAAAACGCCTTTAAATCCTTCCTAGTGTCCCACTGTTCTGCTGCACAAGTGAATGCTTGATTTTTCCAATGCGCTATGCTCTTTCGTGTGCGTTGTCGGCTTTGTTTGAATGAACGCTTCTGTATTCCTACGCGACCCGCTTATCAGCTTTTATTGGCACACAGACTGCGCTTGCTGTTCTTAGCACTCCATTTATGGCAACTTCCAATTCGACAACTAAAAGCAGCAGCATCATTTACATAGGTCGCCTGCTCCTTCTTCACCATGGGTCGATCTTTCCCTCTATCATACTTTGACGACCGTCGTCGTCAGCTGCCCACCCACAGATCTGCAGCACAGTTTCGCTGGGAATTTGAGACATTTTCTACTCTTTAGCCTTAAGGCATTTGAGTGGTGCATGGAAAACTAATGTTCCTGTAACTCACTCTCCATTGCCAGAATGCACACATAATGCAGCCTTTATGCCTTGCAGTTAGGTGAGCTACAATATGGTCCGGTGGGAGGAAATGCGCAGCAAATGTCCACTAACGCAAAAATCCTTTGCTGCTCCATTGCTTTTCATGCATCCTAGATGTGGTGATAAAATTGCAATTTGAGTTGGTGAAATAAACACATACATTAGCTTGAGGCATGATTTAAACTCCAAGATCTTACCTGCAGTGGACTTACTCAATTTGAATCGCAAACCAAATTCATGGGACGATTGTTGCATGCTTGCAGCTGTGCTACTGAAATAGGCTAAAATTTTGGTGAACCATAGAGAAAAGGTGGAAGAGGAATCCGATCAAGCGTCCAAGCAAGAATATTGTTAGGGTGACAGGTAGGAAAAGGGCGAGCTTCGTTGCAAGTATACCTGCGTACAAATTCAAGTACTTCAATAAGCAATGTTTTCCATTAAGGTGGCCGCTTTGCTCGGCTCTGTAAGGCAAATAGCAAAATACGTTTGGGTGTTGAGGTAAATGCCAACGCAAATTCTTTGCAGGCAAACTAATACACGAAAGAACGCGATAAGTGAATGATATTGAGAGGTGTCGTTTACCGACACGTCTGTCAAAATTTTGATTTGGTAGATCGATTCAGATGATTTCCTTGAAGCAGGAGTGCATTCACTCTCATAAATAGCCCAAATAAACTACAAAAATCAGGCGCAAATGGCATCGCCTTTTGGCATACAAATAGGCACGTTTGTGCTGTTAGGATCGCCCCTTTTGCGATAATAGGCTGACTGACTAGGACGCAAGCGCGCTAAAATACTTCCGCACGTTTAACTAGGTCACATGGCTCTCAACTTTACCAAATTATCGTGTCAAGACGCGAAAAAGGCATGCCGCTGATCAATTTGAAGTCATTTGCTCATGCTATTTAGTGAAACATGAGACCTTTTATATTAGTAGCACATTCTTCAAGCACTAGCAGGCAATGCGCTTCTCCTACTCAATTATAGAGAGGCAGCAAGTTTGCTTTTTGAAATTTGTCACAAAATTCAGATGAACGCTCCCTTACCATTTGTCGGTCGCGGAACGCTGACATACTCAGCCTTTTATTTTGACCCCGATCCCTCGACGAAAGCATATTTACGAGCCATCAAGTCCCCTGTCAATATTGCCTGCTCAAGGCAGCATCAACTGCAAGCACTAGATTACCAGAGGTACCTCAACCCCAGAAGACAACGCCGTGAAGATAACGATTGGGGATTTCAGACCCCGAAATCTTGCACAATCTCATCTATCCAAATGGAAGCGCAATATATTCTTAGAACCTATTAAAAGTGGAAAAGATTTATTAGGCAAAAGCAAAGTTTTTGCTGACCTCTGCTTTCATAGAATAGTTCCTTTATAAAAGTTTTCTGCAGCCTTGTGCGGCATAACGCGAGACATGTAACTTGCTAACGTAACTGTATTGACCGTATCAAAGCGTCTTTTCTTCTAATGCTTCTGCCAAAATCACTGAAACCTTTAAGTTGCATGCTCGACACCCTAAATTCCGGCCGTTAACCTGCTGATATTGCTTCCGTCTACATTTAATAAAGAGAAAAGTGGACAAGTCGGAGATGGGCGGTGGGGACGAGAGGTTAGGACGCCTTTGTTGAGGAGAGTTTGTAATTTTATCTCTTGCAAAACTTTTTCCAGCAATTGAGAAGGAAGTCCACCCTCTCCCTGCGCGACATCCCCACTTGCAGATCCAAGCTGCATTCGCCATCAATTTACATGATATACACAAGGATTCTTTTACCCGCAACACTCGCACACATGTAACAACTACCTCAAGAATTGATTTTACCTTCCAACCTGAGTAACATTGACCATCAAAAACAAAGGGTTACAATTGCAGCAGTTGAAGACCAGGCGCATAACTTAACTGGGTAGTTTTTACTAGCACCATAAATGGCTATTTTCTCAACATGGCTGATAACGTTTGCGGTTAAAACAATCGAAGGCAGGATTACGTGACTAATCTATAGGTGGAGGTCACAATATAGGAAGGTGAAACCTTCATAAGACAATATAATACCTCGAAGCTAAAGAGTAGGATTTGCGCCTTGAATATCTGGTGGCATTGTTGCATGAGCTCGCGGGTGCGCGGTCAACATTGGCAGTTTTCAGGTCACGAAAGGGTGTGGAGCCGAGTTGTGGTGAGGAAGACGTGGTAGGGCTGGAGGGGAGGAATGCAGAGTGGGAGGCCGGAGAGGACCCACCAGCTGGGAACCGTCAGTATGGGAGGGTGACAATCAGTTACTCAACCACAGCATTTACTATAGCGCTACACCCGTATAGCACCTCCACACCCCGCCGACATTTGCAGCCGTCCCTTCACTCAGCCGATGTGTGCCCATGTGACTGCTGCTGGTAGCATTACGGTAAGCACAGCACGCAATATGATGGTGCTAAGGTAACCGACTATAGGTATTGCAGTGGTGCGACAATATTGTGACTCCGTGGCGCAACGGTAGCGCGTCTGACTTTAGATCAGAAGGCTGCGTGTTCAAATCACGTCGGGGTCAGTGCTTATTCACTCCGACTTCACTTTCCCTTTGTCACTCCTAACAGCACATCTCTCATGCCACCTTCCTGTTAGCACTTTCTCCAC
Source organism: Taenia saginata (assembly GCA_001693075.2). NCBI lineage: Eukaryota > Metazoa > Platyhelminthes > Cestoda > Cyclophyllidea > Taeniidae > Taenia > Taenia saginata. The sequence continues at coordinate 70,412 of LWMK02000249.1, read as the reverse complement.
TCAATGCTTGCTGCTACCACCGCGATCACTTCCATGCTGACAAAACTGTCGCCCTAACTGATGTCTCCTGCATTCTCTTTTTCTTTGCTCCTGAATATTTTCGTCCTTTTACAAGGCTGATTTATTTTGCACGAAACACAAGCTTGCATAATTTTAGCCAAGTTGTTCAATTGTTGAGCGGAAAGTGCCTGTGGCCCAACATTAAAGCAAAATTCCTCATCCTTCGCAGTCTTTGCATGATGTCCCCTTTCTAAGAATGGGTGGTCAGTAGCCCCTTGAATAAAGGGTTGCAAAATAAACCACCAAGTGAGTTCGGGTTGATTGGTGGTTGGAATTGACCGCTGTTACTGCTACCGTAAAGATTTTCGAGCAACTAGTGGGATGGCTTTAGTTTGGCGACTTCGTACCAATGGCATAAAGGGGAGGAGTTTCGCCCATGCATTTACTCTTCTTTTAGGTAATGCAGGTGCATTGGCCTCATTTGCCTGTGAAGGAGAATGTGACAAGAGGCATGCAGTCACATATCCATCACCGCACACGTCACCTTGCTAGTTATTGCTTTTGAATCCTTAGGCGGGATGTCAATACTACTGATTTGTTGCTTAGCAGACGTCGCTTGACATGACAAGCATGTGAGTGACGATATTAGCTGAGGCCAACTATGAAGTTAAAAATAAATTCAGATGAACGCTCCCTTACCATTTGTCGGTCGCGGAACGCTGACATACTCAGCCTTTTATTTTGACCCCGATCCCTCGACGAAAGCATATTTACGAGCCATCAAGTCCCCTGTCAATATTGCCTGCTCAAGGCAGCATCAACTGCAAGCACTAGATTACCAGAGGTACCTCAACCCCAGAAGACAACGCCGTGAAGATAACGATTGGGGATTTCAGACCCCGAAATCTTGCACAATCTCATCTATCCAAATGGAAGCGCAATATATTCTTAGAACCTATTAAAAGTGGAAAAGATTTATTAGGCAAAAGCAAAGTTTTTGCTGACCTCTGCTTTCATAGAATAGTTCCTTTATAAAAGTTTTCTGCAGCCTTGTGCGGCATAACGCGAGACATGTAACTTGCTAACGTAACTGTATTGACCGTATCAAAGCGTCTTTTCTTCTAATGCTTCTGCCAAAATCACTGAAACCTTTAAGTTGCATGCTCGACACCCTAAATTCCGGCCGTTAACCTGCTGATATTGCTTCCGTCTACATTTAATAAAGAGAAAAGTGGACAAGTCGGAGATGGGCGGTGGGGACGAGAGGTTAGGACGCCTTTGTTGAGGAGAGTTTGTAATTTTATCTCTTGCAAAACTTTTTCCAGCAATTGAGAAGGAAGTCCACCCTCTCCCTGCGCGACATCCCCACTTGCAGATCCAAGCTGCATTCGCCATCAATTTACATGATATACACAAGGATTCTTTTACCCGCAACACTCGCACACATGTAACAACTACCTCAAGAATTGATTTTACCTTCCAACCTGAGTAACATTGACCATCAAAAACAAAGGGTTACAATTGCAGCAGTTGAAGACCAGGCGCATAACTTAACTGGGTAGTTTTTACTAGCACCATAAATGGCTATTTTCTCAACATGGCTGATAACGTTTGCGGTTAAAACAATCGAAGGCAGGATTACGTGACTAATCTATAGGTGGAGGTCACAATATAGGAAGGTGAAACCTTCATAAGACAATATAATACCTCGAAGCTAAAGAGTAGGATTTGCGCCTTGAATATCTGGTGGCATTGTTGCATGAGCTCGCGGGTGCGCGGTCAACATTGGCAGTTTTCAGGTCACGAAAGGGTGTGGAGCCGAGTTGTGGTGAGGAAGACGTGGTAGGGCTGGAGGGGAGGAATGCAGAGTGGGAGGCCGGAGAGGACCCACCAGCTGGGAACCGTCAGTATGGGAGGGTGACAATCAGTTACTCAACCACAGCATTTACTATAGCGCTACACCCGTATAGCACCTCCACACCCCGCCGACATTTGCAGCCGTCCCTTCACTCAGCCGATGTGTGCCCATGTGACTGCTGCTGGTAGCATTACGGTAAGCACAGCACGCAATATGATGGTGCTAAGGTAACCGACTATAGGTATTGCAGTGGTGCGACAATATTGTGACTCCGTGGCGCAACGGTAGCGCGTCTGACTTTAGATCAGAAGGCTGCGTGTTCAAATCACGTCGGGGTCAGTGCTTATTCACTCCGACTTCACTTTCCCTTTGTCACTCCTAACAGCACATCTCTCATGCCACCTTCCTGTTAGCACTTTCTCCACTCAATGCTTGCTGCTACCACCGCGATCACTTCCATGCTGATAAAACTGTCGCCCTAACTGATGTCTCCTGCATTCTCTTTTTCTTTGCTCCTGAATATTTTCGTCCTTTTACAAGGCTGATTTATTTTGCACGAAACACAAGCTTGCATAATTTTAGCCAAGTTGTTCAATTGTTGAGCGGAAAGTGCCTGTGGCCCAACATTAAAGCAAAATTCCTCATCCTTCGCAGTCTTTGCATGATGTCCCCTTTCTAAGAATGGGTGGTCAGTAGCCCCTTGAATAAAGGGTTGCAAAATAAACCACCAAGTGAGTTCGGGTTGATTGGTGGTTGGAATTGACCGCTGTTACTGCTACCGTAAAGATTTTCGAGCAACTAGTGGGATGGCTTTAGTTTGGCGACTTCGTACCAATGGCATAAAGGGGAGGAGTTTCGCCCATGCATTTACTCTTCTTTTAGGTAATGCAGGTGCATTGGCCTCATTTGCCTGTGAAGGAGAATGTGACAAGAGGCATGCAGTCACATATCCATCACCGCACACGTCACCTTGCTAGTTATTGCTTTTGAATCCTTAGGCGGGATGTCAATACTACTGATTTGTTGCTTAGCAGACGTCGCTTGACATGACAAGCATGTGAGTGACGATATTAGCTGAGGCCAACTATGAAGTTAAAAAGAGGGGGTCGACCTGACACTGGCGGTTGGCTGTTAGACAAGAAAGGGTCATTTGCCAGTTCAAAATATGTTGGTAGTGATTGAAGCTGGTGGTGTAGGTAGGCAAGGTTGCCGTCTTAAGTGGATCTGCTTCTAAACTGCAGCGTTTACATTCTGCCTGACTGATGCATCGTGGGTAATGGCAAATGCATTTCGGGATTCTGGCCACAAAAATTCATTTTTATCAATCTCTTTGTTAGTTACTTATTTAAGCAACACCATACATATTATTATACTATTTGCTTAAAGGCGAAACGTTCATTTGCAGCTAGAGCTGTCCCTACCCTACAACTACCATGAATAGACACACTTGGCATGTGAGCACCTATGACAAAGTAGGGAGCGAATGTGTAGAAAATTTTTAATTTTAGGAGCAACAGATAATCGCCATTCACAGGGATTAACAGGGTGATAGCAGGAAACGTGTTCAATCGGCAATGTTCATTCGTTGAAGGAGAGGAGAATCCTAAGTGGGATTATTCGCAGACCATGAGCATTGCCAAGTTCTATCAAAGTAAATACTGGAGATTGATGCTTGTGCGCTAAGTAATGCTCCTCCCCTTATGCGTCTGCCTGCGTGTAACTACTCGAAGACTTAAGTGCTGAAGCAATTTTGCAGTGCCAGAAATCCTTGCAGTTTGTGGCTGCACTCAACCACAACCTTAGAACACCTGCTGCTGCTGCAGTTGCTGTTGCTTGTCCTTTTCTTGCCTTCTTATTCTCACCATGCACCTCCGATAACAATCTCTACGCAAAGGCGTGTTTAAGCCACCACAAAATTGATGAGTGGCCAGTGTCCTTCTTAGCTGGCGCCCCATCACTAACTCACTTGCTTTGGGCGGCTAGTCGATAGACGGGTCAATAAAATCGATAAGACCACCTGGTGTGTATTCGTTGCGCACTGGTTCTCTGCCTAGTCATTCGGTCCATTTACCGATCCACTCGACCGACGGTGAGTTGGGTTTCGAGCAATGACACTGATGAGTGTGAGTAAAATGGTGTCAGCATTTACCTAAGATTATGTTGCGTAGGCCTGTTGGTTGTAAAACTATGCCAGTTTCATAACGTATTGTCAAAATCGATATTATTACAGCTCGATATGCAAATTTTTTAACTCATCTACGATCCTTTGATGCGAAACGAGTTTTCAATTATTTGATTTATCGTGAATGGGAGTCAGGGCATTTTTAAACCCAATGTCATTAATTATTTTTCCACCTCATGCGTGATCTATTCAATGTGCGCTGAGTAAATAAGTTTCGGCAATCGGCTGATATTGCAAATGTATAGCTAAAAGACGTCGTCGAATTTTTCGGTAGATTTTCGCACAAAGCAAATCTAGTATCCTTCTGGCTATGTTTGTTAAAACATTGAATTCGTAAGGTATAGCACTGATATTTTCCAGTCACAGTATGCTGAGGAGCATTTCACCAGAAGGGCAGAGCGGCTCCCAAATAGCAAAATAGTAGATGGCCAGTTTTGTAACGATGCCACTGAGGGCTACGTCAACGCTCTTACTGGAAACGGCTTTTTGGATTGCAATCATCGCACCTGCCAGGGCGTTCCTGCGGACTTAGTGGAGCAAGCTGACAAAGGAGCTGCGGCAAAGATGAGTAAACCTGCAGATTCGGCCTCCTCGATTTGTCATCATTAACCATCAGCCCGCCCGTCTGTGTGCTTCCTTTGGCCTAATTCTTCCGCCTTGTGGTGAGGAAGGAAAGTGTCTCAGTGTTTAAAAGGCAACCAGCTCAAAGGACGGTATCATAAAAAGAAGTCGGGAATTGATAATCTTAATAGGGCGCCACATTGCAATCAAACCCATTAGCATCATATCTTTGCATGCACGATGATGCAAAAAAATTCGCCGAAGGTGGAAAATAAAATCAAGAAATGGCGTACAGAGCCACTACGTGGCACGTGCAACTAGTCGGTTTACACGTGTTGGATTGGAACACGTCAATCACTTAGACATCCTCGACCCATGTTGTTCTTCGTGCCGTCACGTCTGCTTCCGTTCGTCTTGCCTTACGTTATCTTTCCCGACATTCAGTTCTTCGTCACTGCCTCCCACTGTCTTCCTTCCTCTTCATCTCCTCCTTACCTCGGGTCTTCATTTTATTCTCCTCTTCCGCCGACTCCATCCCATCTGCTACATAGCTCCAGCCTCCTACTCCGCCACTCTCGAGACCTCGAACGACCAAAACAGATGGGTTACTTGGAAATTGGGGGTGAGTCGTACTACCGATTCCTCCCACTCCGGTTACGCCGTCTACCCTTCCTTCTTTCTTGCCTCATTTATGTGCGTCATTTTGACGGTATCACATCTAGTAAACGGTGTAAATCAGGAAGAATGGTAAAACTGCACTTAGCCTCTTAGAGTGTTGCGTTAGAAGAAAGCTCATATTGCCTCCACCGTGTTGAATCCTCCATATTTAGCTAAGTTAAATAGTTATATGATGGGGTAAATGTGTCACTTGATGAAGAGATGAAGAGGAAGGGGATGAAGAACGCTGCGCCACAGTACTTTGCATGGTCATCCTACGCTGTCCACTTCCAATACTCTTTTCTCCTCCCCACTCTCTTTTTCCCGTTCCCAAGTTTTCTCATCTCTTCGTCCACAACTCAATCGTTTCTTTGTGTCTTGCAGCTGAAGAAGCATGTTTCTTCACTATCACGGGAGTAATGCATACACCGCTGGTGTCGTTCCTAATGAGAGGCAAGGATTCGTCCAAGCGAAGCATTGCGAATTTGCACCAAAAGCGCCCTATCATTAGTTGCATGAAAAACTATGGGGCACAGCGCTGATCTCCTTGATTAAATTTGTGCCTTGCATTGCATTCGCCTTGTTGCACTTGATTTTAGTGGATCTAACAAATGCTGAAAATCACTAAGTAAACGGCAGCAGAGGCTAGATTATGACAGGCGTGGATAAATTAGGAAAAAGAGATTTTGACAGGGCCTCATCTCCAGAGGCTCTTCCATACGTTACCACTTTGTTGACCCCAACACTAATTAGGCCCGCCTAATCGATCCGTCACAAACCCACGCCATGTGAAATGTGGCCCTCCCTCTCTTACTCTCTGACATTAGGTATCACAATGCAAGTGCATGAACTAGGTCTAATGGCATCCTCAAAATGGAGGTATGAGTGCTCACTTGCCTACTTCCCTTTTATACGCCATACTATAACTTGCCTTCGATAAGTGTTTCCTTCGTCTTCCACCAAACTCTATATGCTCTTAAGCATTGCGCCCTGTATTATATCCCGCCATGTGTGTTTAAGAATTCAACTCACCTGAAAAAGAGGAGGAAGCAGTCACCTACATTTCATTTCTTTGCCTTTGTTTTTCCACTTTATTGCCACGAGATTCTCTTGCCTCCTCACGCTTCTTTTACACTCATCTCCTTCGAACCCAACATCAAGTCGTCCCTGCCTCCTCTTCTTCCCCTTTCTTTTCCTCCTGCCCCTTTATCCTTCTACAAGTCGCCTCTTTGATTGTGACATGATCAAATAATGGAAAGATCCATAACCTAGACCATATTAGCACAGACTGGCCTAAATTTGACTAAGTCACTTTACTGAGGTTTAACACTTGTTTTAGCATGGCTTAGTTTGGATCACCAAGTACTTTTCATCTCTATCTGTTTGTTGTCGCTTTTTTTTCTTCTATACCGTCTCACCTTAGTCCCATCTCCTACGCCCACACTTACTCGCTGAAGAGCGAAGGTGAGCGCGTTGCTTCTACTTCCTACTTCGCAATTCTCAGGCTAGCCAAACTACCACTTCCCTACCTCAATGCTTATTAAATTTATTTTCTTGTAGATATTACCTCAGCCTGGCTCATCAAATGGGCTCTCGACTGAAGCATTGAGACAAACTCTAGGTGGCAGGCTAAGCGGCTTGTCTCTACGTGCAATGGCATAAATAGTAGAGTTACTCATTAGAGCATTTTAAGTTGCAGGATGCCTTGTACATTCCATTCCGCAATCTTCTCATCACAACTTCATTCTCCACTCCTTCTCCTTCCCTCTCAACGTCTGGCTCGACCTCTGCAGTCTTCCGCGTGCTCGACAGTTGACTCGCCGACCACGGGTTCAATGTGGTTTGCAACGGTGACGCGGAAGAGTTGGATGCCATCTAAAAGGGTGGCAAGTGTAGCGTCCCTAGGCTCCCCTTAAGGTAAAAGAAGGCGCAGTACTAGGGCAGAATATATATATTCCGGCCCGGAGGCCGACCAACCGGCTAGAACAGGATGGTTACCCAAGTGACCTAAACCGGTAGTTCGAACAAACAAAGTATTACAGCAAGTGCCACCACTCCGTCTGCTCATCCATATCCGACCACTGACACGTCGTAGTCAAATAGTCGGACAGGTCGCATTCTGATTCATCATTCACCACCAACCCGACCACGTCATCGTTGCCCTACGCTGGGCTCTGTTGTTTCTTGTTGTGGTTGTCCTTCGTCCCATTGTAGCGAATAAGGTCTAATTGGAGCAAAAATACTATTGAAATGGGTGTGGGCAGACAAAGCTGAATAAGGTCTAGAGACTTCTGCTAGCGATAGGGCAAGTGAGTCAGTGAGCAATCATTCACACACGAGCGGGATGCCCTCCGCAAAATTTCCTTGTCGAAAGCAGTGCGGTCGGTTAGAGGGGCAAGGGGAAGCGGAGAATCTGTGAACACCTTAACAGCAGTTCAATACCTCAAAAATGGCTAATAGGCTACAACGCGCGGGGTAATGACTGCTTCCTTGATGAGCCAACTTAAACTATTTGTCTGGTTGGTCATTCGAGGATGATAACCTCAAGAAGGGGTGATTGGCGCTAGTTACATTGTCTTCAATTCTATTTCTTCTCGACTTTATTCCTACTCTGTGTTTAATCATTTGTGTTGCTGCTTCGTGCTCATATCGCGGTTTCCGTATCATGCAAAGTTCCACCTCAGTGCACTTCCGCTGGTATTTTATGGGGGTACTAGGCCTATTAAATGGGTAGACTTAGAAAAGTCAAGCATTCAACGTATACTATCCCTTATTTATACAATAATCAGGCACTATATAAGTTGTCGAATAGCGATCAAGCTTATACTGAAAATGGCTAATTAGATACTAGCTCGAACGAAGAAATCAAAGGGTAGAAATTGTCCAGTGATACGGTGATTGGAGTACAGAAAAGGAAGTGAATATTAACAATGTAGACGCCCTGTCCCAAACACGGAACCCGGCGAAGACCGGTGATGTTTTAGCATACACCTTATTTTGAGCGAGCTCTATAGATATCATTAGAAAAATACATATAGCAAGCAAGGTTCTTTGCACCCTCTAACAAATTAGCGGATAGAGGCCAAAGGGACGTCTGAGATGATCCGGTGCATCCTCAATAGGGTTGAGGCTTTGTTGTACCAAGATGGTGTTAACTCACTTGAGGAACCAATGCCCTGAAACTTTTTGCTACAAACGTATTTCCAAATGTTATTTTAGCGTCTACACTATCAAGGAGAAAAAAATGNAAGATGGTGTTAACTCACTTGAGGAACCAATGCCCTGAAACTCTTTGCTACAAACGTATTCCTAAATGTTATTTTAGCGTCTACACTATCAAGGAGGAAAGAAAATGCTGAGAGCCTCGAACGAGAGGCGTTGGCGGTCTTCGCTGACACCTTGTGTAAGTGAAATTTGCCCAACCTACGTTACGTGGGGC